>JBBBVU010000026.1:14004613-14023943 GCA_037177055.1 Atherinosoma microstoma | reverse complement strand
TGATTTGATGAACCCATGTGAGGCTTTTATATCTAAACACCAGTTGTTCTTTGTTATCCGCCTTTTTGCGCCATTGTGTTTCTACAGTAACCCAGAAGGGACAAACCAATTCTATACATTTCACAGTTTATTCTTTCAAAGATTGTTTTTACCTTGATATGTTTTAATTGGCATCTGCAGACGGCTTTAGAATCTGACCGCCATGACGTGTCGTTCATCGGCTGTTTATCACCTGACAGCTCCTCCAGGTTGGCCACCCCCCCCCCCCACCCCACCCCACCCCACCCCCCGCTTGATGGTCTCTCTAACCCGGTTGATGTTGATAGTGTCCTTGGCCCGGTTTCTGATTACTATTACCTCCTTAATCCAATTTTTCTGTATTTGTCTCTGTTCCTATGATTTGTGCGTTGTCCCAATCCATGATCCGGTTGTTTATTTTGCAATGATCCAATATGGCTGATTTTAATTGTTCTTGCTCGGCTTTTTCTTTTTTAATGTCTTGTGATCCGTCATATTATTTCCCTTTTTGCATTATTTTAGGCCTTCTTTTTCTTTTTGGTGTCAAATGACATCCCTGTTTCTCCCATGTATGTTTTTTTGCATGATTTGCATGATTATGTTGCATTATTTTCTCCGCCAAGGCAGGGGTTCGGTGTTCGGTGGCATTGGTTTGTCTGTCTTTCTGTTAGCAATGCAACTCAAAAAGGTATGGGCGGATTTTGATTAAAATTTCAGGAAATCTCAGAAATGGAATGAGGAGCAAGTGATTAGATTTTGGGGGTGATCCAGATCACCGCCTGGATCCAGGAACTTTGTTCAAAGGATTCTTTACTATGGGGAGATAGGGATAATTGCCATTAGAGCTTCTAACTCAAAAATAATGCCCACAATCATTGGCCAAAAAACAAACAAGCAAAAAAACAATTGATTGGCAGATGTCTGCGCTCTCTGCTTCTAGTTTGTACTGCTATATTTTCTCCTTGGGATGGACCAGTAACTCTTCTAATTTTATGTGTGTTTTTCTATGTTTATTGTACTTTTCATTACCCATTGTACTGGTTCCCTGATGTCTCTGATATATGGCATGATCACTCTGTCCTTGCTTTTGGTTTCAGGTTGCTGTTTAGGTTTTGTTTTTGGTCTATTTTGCTTCTTTTTTTTTTATGACTAGCCGTTTTCCTTTATTTATGGCCCAAGTCCACGAACTTGCACGCTGGCAAGTTCGTGGATGTGTTTTTCCTTCTCCCGTCCGTCTTCTGTCTCCATTATGATGCTGGCCTGTTCATAAAGTGTTCTGACAACTGATAGTTTATGTGCTGTGGGGATGTCGGATGTCCAACATAAATACTGATCACTGCGTTTTGGTTTTATGAATACAGTTCTTTTTATCCTGCCGTCATCCCTTTGGTGAATTTTAATGTCCAGAAAAGCTCTGGTTCGGTTTTGTCTCTTCTTCAGGTGTTAATTCTATGTTTCCAGTGTTCTCCATGGCGTTCAGGTGATCTGTGAGTTCTTGTGCTTGTCCATTTTTTCCGCCAGTATGCCATCCAAGTATGGTTTCCAGAGGCTGGGTTGCATTGTGTTTATGGATGTGGTCCATCCAAGTCCTCCATGAAAAACTACTCATAATGGCTGATAACAGATATCTCATCACAAAACCTTCCTTTTGTTTGTATATTTAAAGAAATCTTTTATTTTTCAGTACATATTACACATACCGAATGACCAAATACTGGTTCTTGTGAAGGTTTTGAGGATTCTTCGACTTCTTTGATGGTCAAGTAAATTTTATTTACTAAGAAGTTTAAAAATGACAGTAGTTGACCAAAGTGCTGTAAAACCTTTTGAGAAATTAATGATATAATAAATAACTAAATAAACTTTAATTGACCTTTGACCCTTTTAACTAAATTAAAGAATACAATATCCCAATAAAACTAAAGCCCATACAGGAAAACAAAGGTGAGGCCACTGTAGAAACTATAGACAAACCCATTTGAGACCCTTATCAAATGTGACTCTTGTGGGGCGCACACATGCTGGCTGGGATGTGTTGTTTGCAGTATTTAATTTAACCACTAGATGTCACTAAATCCTACACATTAAACCTTGAAAAGACCACCAAATAAATAAGGAGTGAATAAATAACTTAAACATGTGGGTGTAACATTGAATATCGGAACAATCTAAAAGAAGGCTTAAGATTTTCTTTTGCCTAATAGTCTGACATGGTGTATTTTCATGAATTCAATTGAGTACTGTCAAAAAACTAATTCAAACCACTAACCACAATACACTAAACTGTCATACCCTGTTTATCCAAATATGCCTATAACCTGGGCAATGACAAATCTAAGCCTGGGGTTCATTTTCTTGAGAAGCGCAGTAATGACACAATCCTCTCAAAGGAGGATAGAGTTTGTTTGTAGGGCGCAGGAAAATAAGCCAATGCCTTAATAGAGGTTTATCTAAGCAGACATACTAATATTTGTTTGCCACGATTTCCATTTAAAGTGACAAGAGTGGTGTATAAACAGCTGGTTTGTTTGCGTCCCGGAGGGAAGGGGTATTAAAGAAGAAAATCCAAAACACACACAAAGCAGCTATCATCTCAATGAGGGCTTACAGCAATATTTGAGTCTGGTGGAGCATTTGCAAATATCAATACAAGCTAATTTAGAGTGAAACACGCGAGCCTGCAGCAACAGCTTCCACAGTGTTTTTTTTTTTATTATTTAAGGATGTTTATGATGACTTCTTGGACACCTAAAGCTAAATAAATCTGTTTATTTATGCTTTATATGTCAAAGAGCCAAGTTGAAGTCCTTGAAAATCATGTAAGTCACATATTCCCAAACTTACAGTAGCTTCATGTAATAATTTAGCTGTACAGCTGCACATAACGTATTCATTATGTCGTCCAAGTGTCAAAAGGTAGCACCCCTTTTGCTAAATAAATAAGTGAAATAATGAGGTGCTTATAAAAAAAACAGCTTGTGGAAATAATTGACGAACTGCTGCGAATACCAATAGGTTGTGAATATGGTTGGACTTGTAACAGGGCTAGCCCACTGAAAATGTCCTTGAGTCACAGTGGAGCTAAAGGACATTCAGAGAGGCACCTGGGACCTGAGGGACACACCGTAGAGAAGCTAGTTTGTACGTGACAATGCGGTGCAACACATTCAGACAAGCAATGGTTTTCAGGCATATAAGAGAATATGAGCAAACAGACTTCAGGCTGTGACACAGAGCTCTGCAGATAAATAAGCTGAATGGAACCTTTTTTCAAACTATTTATTGGCATATATGTGAACAAAATAAAATTAACAGAATATTAGAACGGATTATATGTAAATAGATATTAAACACAACACAAAGCACCTTTTTTTTGCTTCGATACAACAATCCAATTAGTCATTTAGAGCTTTTTACATCTTACCTAAATAATATATAAAGGCTTTTCGGATTTGGCCGTCTCCATTGAGCATTTAAATATTTCAGCACACTAAATTTTAAGGTTTTTTTCTTTCATAATGGCCATTACAACATTCAGTCCACACAAGCTATAAGGGAATCAAGATATTCAAAACGTTAACTGTATCTTCCAAAATCTATGGTGGAAGTATAACAACACATACAGAGATATGAACTTTCATTTGCTTAAAAATAAACCCCAGTAGAAAAGTATTTCTTAATGGCCAGAGTTAATAAAGGTTTACGTAATTCTCCATTTTAAAGTTTAGACTTATATATATCTTGAATTAAAGATTTCAAACATCTGGCGCTGTTTTACCTTTCCACCAAGGTTCATGAAATTTGACTGGGTCATTTTTTTTAACAATCTTTTTGGAAAACAGACGGCAATAGTAACACATCCCACCTTAGCTATTGCTTCATTGGAGGACAAATTATTTCAGTTTGCATAAAAGTACTTTCTTGCTTCAAGACAGACCTGAAAGCTGTATATTATACCATACATAGCCAACCGGAGTTTTCCAGTGGGGAAAAAGGCAAAATACCTAATTGTAAAATATATTAATATCGTAACATGACTGAATAATATTCAGCATTTTTTCACATCAGGTCATCTTTGTAAAATATGTGGTTTTACAGTCTTGCTGCTCTTACAAACCTTCAGAAAATCTCTAGAACAAAGCTTGGTGGTAAACTACCTTAGCTGGTACGCTAACTGCTAACATGTTACCTATTAGCTATATTCTAGCGCTTCTCTGTAAACAAACAAAAAACATTATTTATTTTGTGCTGCGCCCATAACATTTTGTTTTACGGGACTGGGACTGTTTTGTCCGATTAAGAATTTCATTACAGAAGGGGTGCAAGTGTTTGAGTGGGCTAACAGCTAGCTAGCAAGCATGCTTTGTCACCAAGGTGAGTTGGCTACATGATTTATATGATTGAAAATATCACTCATTTCCATTGACTATTGCATTTGAATTATTTACAAATCGTTCCTCCTTTGGAAAACACTCAATGGAGTTCAAACAATGGAGTTCAAATGAAGCGGAATTTTGCTCCACTTACTGACTTTTACAACCATAACTTTAGAACGAAGCTTGGAAGTGCCTTAGCTAACTGCTAATATGTTAGCTATAAACAATATGCTAGCACTTCTCAGGAAAAAACTGCTTTCTGTGTCTGTTTTGCTGGACCCATTACATTTTGTTTCACAAAACTGGCATTGTTTTGTCCAATAACACATTTAATTAAAAAGAGGGACGGGGTAAGCTAATTCTTTGATTTATTAAAATGCTGTTTAGGTAGGCTATTATTTTGGTGTGATGCCGCTGTTGTATCACTTCATATTGGGACTCCAGTTTAATGTTAAACTGCTAAAAAAAATCCTCTCCTACAGTTATATAAATACGCTCCATATCTTTCCACATAAAGTTTATCTTCTTTGTGAGCTTCTTGCCAGGCATGTTGTAGCTGAATGTGCAGAATTGCTAGTTGAAAACCCTGTGTTGTCTTGCTTGTAAGGGCCTCCACTTCTCTATTAAGGTGGCAAACCAGCTGTCATTTGCAGATCTGTTTTGTTTGTAGCATAATTGCTCATTTATGCTTAACGTTAAATACAGATGTGCTTTCTGTTCATCCTCTGCTTTTAATTTTCTGTTTATATCGTTACATTTTAAGAGAGCTTTCAAATGCATACCCCAATGGAGCAAACGGAGCAGTACCACCAGAAATGGTGGGGGCAGTGCTGAGCAGTATAACTCACAAGGGACAAACAAAAGTAACAAAGAAAAAGCTGCAATGTATAACTAGCCACTGGTGTCCACTGCGCTCTCTCATTTTATGTCTTTCTGAGTCTGCACATGATCAAGATCTTCTCCTCTGGTGCCATGTTTGCTTATACTGTAATTGAGACGGACGTTGAAACTCTCTAGTGGATGTAATGCATAACAACCATGCCAATGTAATGCAGAGTATGAGGGCAGTGACGTTTGAGTCAACAAATGGCTTCATCTTTATTGTTTCTTTGACCATGTATGAAGTAAAAACCAAAATACTTCTAAACGCTGTCCACATGGTGTCTGACATTTGTAGCATGAATAAACATCTCCGACTGTTGTAGTTTTGATGTTGTGAGCTCAATAAGACTCAGTCGACATGTTGAATTGGCCTGAGAGCTTATTCTGATTGGGTGTTCAGCACACCAACCCATTCTGAACTGACGAATGTCCTAACAGCTGTAGATCGTATGTCCTGACTGAAAGTTGGAAATCATCTTGGTGTGTTTGTGTGCTATTTTGTTTGCTTTTAGACATGACATGGAGACACCCGGCAAGAGGCCTCTAGTTGCTGCTGGTTCTTCTTGTCAGCTTGGTGTTTACAAGCCCTTGGGGTCACTTTGCTCACCATAGTTTCCCCCTGTTTGTAGCTATTTAACAAACAACTGTATTTCATTTAGGTCAAGCCGATACCAGAGGACCCTCTACAGGGTTCTACGGTTTGCAGTCTAGTCTTAAGCAATTCCAGACTGGAATTTCTTGAAATGTTGTGACTTTCAGAGTTTACATATTAAAGGATGTTCTGTCAAAAAATAAACCCAAAAGTGACACCCTCTTTAATCTTTAACTGGGAATCTTGACTCAGCACTGTTAATATAACCAATGCTGAGATAAAACAGCTCCGATTTCAGTCTCCTTTTAATTGATAAATTGCAGTGATCTCTGTTACTGGCTTTTTTTTTTTTTATTGTAGGGGGGCATTTAAGTTGTCAGTGCAGCTGAAAAGGCCAAACACTGCTGACTAATTCCTGCTCTTAAAACTGTGCATCTGACATTTAATGTGCACTTAAATTTGGTTGCATTTCCTTTAAAATATTGTTAAAATCTTAAAACCTGTCATTGTTTTCCCCAAAGGAATTCAATAAGGTAATCTACACCTGTAACATTTTCTCTCAGGCCACTTATGAGGTAATAAAACATCAATTTACTCACATTTTCACTCATAACACCAATCTCCAGTTGAATATAAGTTGAAATAAATTAGCTCTATATACAAAAGGTTCTGTCCTTAAATTTACACACAGTATAGATGCAGATAAACCTGTTTATGTGGCGTTGATGTCCAAAAAAAATAAACATATTTGATCTTTGAGACAAGTTTGAGTGATGATTACAGTCCAAGCGGCTGCCACAGCAGGTTTAGTCGGGGTATAAGATGAAGCCAGAGAAGGTGCTGTACTTGTTGTTATTGCCTCCGTGAGCTTTACCGCCATCAAGTTTGACGTACACCTCGTCCCCAGAGTCCAAGTGCAGCACGGCACTGTTGCTGGCGTAGTCATAGTTCTGGTCTGCATCCTGTGCAATGGCACTGGCCCGAACCTGGTTGAAAAACGAGAGAAAAAACTTAGTAAGAAACAAACACACAAAAAAAAAAGTAGACATGGATAGGCTACTCTCAGGAAAAGTTCACTTATACCTGAGAGGCAAAGTGAAACAGCAGTGGTGCGTAAAATGATTAGATTCTAATTATAGAGCGAATTTAAGGGCAAAGTCGGTTACCACGACCTGAGTAAAATCGAATTTGCCACAACTGCTTACATAAGTTTGAAAGCGACATTTTATGACGAGCTCTAATGACTAAATAAACTGCTAGTCTGAAGTCTGACCCGCATCCAGGGTCTGAAGAAACACTCATCCAGACAGGATTTACGCATGAGCGCCACTGGCAAACAGTGAAGGCAAACAGGCTGGAAGATGATCATAAACATCAGTGATGTACTGAATTCATCTGAGATATAATGTTGTTATATAACTGCGTTAAGTAAAGCGAAAGAGTCAGATTTCTTGTTATGCTGTGCCCATTTGTTGCGTAAAATCTGCAGGCTATCTGTCATATTTATGGGATAGAGCATCATTCTGAGTGCAAATCGTGCGTTGTCCTTGTTTCAATTAGCCTACCTGTTATTGTTTACACCAAAATTAGCTTTAAATGAGTCCATAAATGGTTAACTTTATGGTTAAAATTGGAGCCTACCTGTCCGTTCTTGCACAGGTCAGCCCACATGCTGGTTCCGTCTCCTCCGCGCATCAGCACATGGTAGGTGAAGAAATAAATCCCGGACACATGGCAGGTGAACTTCCCGGTGCTGGAATCGTAATGGTCCCCCAGGTTTGTGATCACATCGTCAAACTTTAACACCTCATATCCCTCGTGCGGATTCTTCAAACCGACGTAAAAGGCGATCCTGAACCCGTTCAGCGTGGAGTTCACGCCGTCTGTCTCACCGTTGTCGCCTCCAACTGCTCCCGTTAGCGCGGGGACGCCGAGTTTACTGTCCCCGCGCTCCCCCGGTGGACCCCTCGGACCCGGAGGTCCGGGTTCTCCCGGCGGGCCCCTCGGTCCAGGCTTCCCCGGTCGCCCCGGCTCGCCGCGGCTCCCTTGCGCCATCGGCGGCTGCGGACCTACGCCATTAACGTTCTGGATCACTTCCATGGCGGTAGTGCCTCCCGGTTTGGAGCTGTACGGGTCGCACACCATCCGACAGGTGCCCATCATCTCATAATAATGAGCGGAGGTCTCTGACGAGCGGAGCAGTAGCAACGGGACAGCGATGGTCAGAACCAGCACAACCATCACGACGGCGGTCACCAGGACGACCACGGACCACTTCCTCCGCTCCGTTCGGGGACCAAAGGACGACAGAAAACTCGTGGAGCCTCTCTGGAGGGGAATGGTGACGGATAACAGGAGAAAGATCAGGAGGATAAAAAGAAAGGAGGCGAAGTTGATAAAGTGCGCGGAACTCCGTCCTACAGCTCAGATTCGCGTCTTGAAGCAGCCGGGGCAGCGGCTGTGACCACAGAACGACTTGGCTGAGTGCGCGCAGACAGCTGCGTCCAGCTGAGTCCAATTGTTTGCAAGAATAAGACCGGAAGATACGCTTCAGATTATATGACCGCATCCCACAGACAAGGGAACGGGGACGACGACAGGATATGGACAGCAAAGAGGGGGGTGGAGTGTGAAATTAAGCCATTTATCTATTTATCTTTTACACCTTTTTTCCCCAAATTTAATTATTCACGTCAATAATGTTCTCATTTAAGAATGTGAAACATGCAAGACTGAAAGAGATACTTAAATTCTAACTACATATTGTAAATGTCCACTGGTTCACTCACTCGTTCACTCTTCTGTTATTACAACCTTTATTTAACCAGAAAGAAGTCTTGTGAAATCTCATTAATATCACCAACAAAAGCAGTCAAATAGCCAATGTCTAAAGTACAGAAGCAGAAAGCCGCCATGACTGAAATATTTTCACATGGTTATTAAACAAGCCTTGTTGAGGTTTCATTATTATTTAATAACGAAGCCTTTGTGAAATAAAGAGACATTTCTCTTCCTTTTTTCTAGTTCAGGAAAGCGATTAAATGACCAGTAGGCTACCAAGTCCATCTGGTGGTATTGAATAATAATTTATTAACCCATGATATGCTAAGTTATGGAAATTATAAGTGTTGTATCCTATAACATGGATTTTTTTATTATTAAATTGAACTCTATTTTAATCTAGAGATTAATTATATTGATGAAATTGAACTACCTGAATAGTTTTCGAACTACAAATGGAGATGGGACACCAGTTATTCCATTGTGGGTTCAAACTACAAGTCCCACAAAAATGGGCACAACCTGCATTCCGTATGGCAACCCTGAAGCGACCTGCATCCTACTAAAAAACCCCAAATATTAAAGAACAAAATCACCTGTATCAATCTTTTCTTGCAATTAAATATAGTGTCAAATGTAGTAAAAGACACTTAATTCACGTTAAGTTATTGTTATAGATTTTGACTAATTGGGACAATTACTAATTAAATTAGGTCCTAACCACTTGTTTTTGAGCTCACATTGATAATGTTGTGATATCAAGAAAACAAAGCTTTTTATTTTATATGACTGTTATCTTGATGAAACAAAAGGCTGATTTACTGATGAGAAAAATTTACTTAACATGTGAAAATCAGCTTTGTCATCTTAAAGGGATACCATGTAACTTTTGACCCAAATATCAGCCTAATGTGAGTAATAATGGATGATTTCTGGGTTCAATATACAGTGTTTGACGTGTGTCTGCGCTTCGAGGGGGGCTGCCATCTTCAGAAACCAGACATCGTAACTTTGCAGGAGCGGATCCGTCTCTCATGGGATCATGTGACCTGCAGCGCTTTGCTTTAAGCTCCCCCTCTATAAACACTGAGGGCTCTGCTTTGTGCTACTTTTTCCTCGTCTTCGATTGAAAGTTTGTCATGTAAGAAGGTGAAAACAGTGTTTGTGGAGGCCAGAAAGAGAGAGAGTGGGAAAGGGATCATGTGGCCTGTGGGAAGTTCCAGGTTTAGCTCCCCTTGTGGCCAAAAGTTACATGGTACCCCTTTAAGATAACAAAATGATTAACTTGTGATCAGTGGCATCACAAATGATTAATTGAAGAAATGGCCACTCCTGACTTCCATACAAATATGATAATAAACTATGGGGATTTTTTTGAAAAGCCAGGATGTAATTTGTGTGCAAATAAATAAAAATTACGCTGAATTCTTACTTTACCCTCTGTTACTGTTCAGACTGAACAACAAATGTTCCATTAGCAGAAGAAGCTGTTTAGTATTGTCAGAGAAAAAGTTTTTCATGGGCGCCACCCTTATACTCAACTCTACTGCTCATCCCACAAATGCCTTTTCCCTTAAAATGTGGCTCTAATTAAAAGATTAATAGATCGACTTTCTAATGGTATAAGACTTATTGCAAAGAAATATTGTTACGACAAAAACATTATCTACCAAACATTCCCTTACTTTTTGTGCTAAATTCTTGTTTCATCTCAACTTATTTATTTGTAATTTCTAAAGTCCTTTGACTCTTGCTGAACAACATTTGAGCTACTTGGTTGCAAATTTTAAGGGCATTATTTTGCTCACAAGACCTTCTCAACTAGTAAGAAAACAGAGTTGAGCTTTGAAAATAAGCGCCGGCTAGCGCTAGCTATAGCATTAGCTCAATCACAATCAAAATGAACGTGTTTATGTATATAATTCAGGAATCGCTATATATTTTTCTTTATTATTAAACATGCATGATCAAGATTGTGTCTGATTCGTCAGGAGTCTGATTTATTGAAGCTCCTGAACAGAATTTCAGACTGACGTTTGAAACACAGATGCTACACGCTGTTTGAAAGCTTGTTTTTAAAGCCGATCTCTCTTTTAAGGTCGATTCTCTCAAAGCTGAGGCAAGTTTGTTTACAAAATAAACACAATGGGTTAGATTAATGAAGGACAAACATAAATTAATCTATTTATTATTGTAATTTCATTTTCATGTTATATATCTCAGACGTTTTCCCCCCACTTTGTCTCCACATCAGTTTGTTTTTTCTTGTTTAATTAGAAATTGATCCATATTTAGACGATATAATAAATAGCCAAGCTAGCATTGGATGCATTGGATGCTAGCTTGCATTGGCGCCGTTTGAGGCACGCAAGCCACTCGGTGAGTAAAACTGGATTTATACTTGGTCTGCGTCTGCTTACGGTAGGGCCGGCGTAGCTGATTTGGGCGAAATGTGCTCTTGTACTTGAGCATAGGGTACGTAGTCGTGTTGCAGTTTCTCTCCCGTGGTTAACGCACAAATTCAGCGAAAAGCTCTAGAAATCCAGAACCACGTAATCACAAACCACAAGGGAGTACTTCTGCGTCAAACTTCCATGGACCTACGCGGAGCATACGGCGGTGACGGTGCGATAATGACATCAGTTTCTTTCCCACCCTAATGAGAGTAATGGTGGCAGCCTGGCTTATGCAAATTCTCCTAGGCTCAAATTATACATTCATTTCCCTTCTGGAAACTAAAGTCTGTTGTGGAAATTGGTGGAGAAACTGAGAGTTTGTACTTGTTTGGGCTCCATGCAGTCCATTAACAAAAAAAAACAAAACGTTGCAGAAGTAATTAAACCCGTCTGTTATTTTTTATTTTGAACGAATGAATCCAGGTCAAAGTCAGATTTAATGAATACCTTCAACTTGCATCAGCTAAATACACGACCAAATATTTGACTCAGACCATGAGAGGCACTTTCAAAGTCACATCGTATGGCTGAGGGCAGGTTCACGATGGTGACATCAGCTGACGGACTGCATTGGTCACTTCATACACTCACACACACACACAGAGGGAAAGAAAGAAGAGAGGGGGGGGGGTCAGCTGATGTATGCTGGAAGTGGACCAGAAATGTCTGACGGCGGTCGACACCATCAGCTCTGAGCTCTCAGTGGCTGCAGGGACATATTTGATGTCTTGTTTCCTGAGCTTGAGTGCCACAGGTCTTGAATTTAGATTCTTCCCTCAGATTAAAATTCATGCCCTGCACATGACAGCGATATTCTCCTGCATACAGATACACACCTCTTCTATCTCTTGTGTGTTTGTTCCTGTGAGGTCACTTGTTCTAATTATGTGGTTTTTGAGCCATCAGGTAAATGACTTATTAATGCCACTCACTGGGTATTTCCAGAAAGAAAAGCATCAGAGACATTTTTATTGATTTCCAGTCATTGCCTTGAAATACTTAAAACTATTCCAGGGGAGCTAAGCACCTGGAAATGGAGCGCAGGCCTCACATCGCAACAAGGGCTTTAGAGCTCAAGGTGATGTGCAGAAATCTGCAGAGGATGAAGATGAGGTTTTATCCGAAGCCTTCGTCCCCCTCCCATCTCGAACCAATTCCAGCTTGAGCTGTAACATGGCTGAAGGTGAGAAAGAACACGAGACGTGGTGCGAACCGGGTGAAAAATGAAACGGAGGTAAGAATCTGAGGAGAAGGCTGACAGGATGAAAACATCCCGTCTCATTTGACATTTTTATCTGAAGAAGCGATGAATAAAAAGTGTTAAAAAAAAATAAAAGAAAGCTCAAAATAAATATGCAGAAAGAGAGATTTTATGCTCCCTAACTGCAACAAGATAAAATGACCTTTAGTCAGTATTAGTACAGTGAACTGTCCTTAGGGCTGGGGAGAGCTGTGCACGACACACTGTCCACATTGTGCACTGCAGCCTCAGAGATTATCCTGCCCCCCCCCGGGCGCCGTCATGCTTCCAATCACACTGCATGTTGGAGCTCTGCTGCGTCATGCACACAAACCATACGCTACAGCAAATGAGCGGCCTGCAGACTTTAAACTGTGCGTAATCAGGTAAAAGCTGACACATGAAAGTGGTTTCTGAGTGGTTTGGTTGGGTAACATATTAGATGTTTTAAATCGGATTAGAGGTATGTTTGCTCTAAAGTTTATAGGAAAATAATGCACGGACATGACAGGATTATCCTCCAAAAACTTGACAGCTGCTTTTAGAATCCTGAATGCATGGAAGTTCAGAGCATCCGAAAGGTGTCATGGCAGACTATTTGTATACAACTGAGTAGAATTCACTTGCAGTTTTGCAATGGTTTTACACAGACTGTAAATGAGGAATCTCTGGAACAACTGGGACCCAGTATCATCGCTGTCTTATTTACATGACTCTTGCTCAGACCTAGTGAACACACGCCAGTTTGTCAGAGGCAGAGAAAAGGTGGCGATGCCTTTGACATTCAAAGACAAAAAATGTGATTTACATGTAGGCATAGTTAATCTTGACTGAAATATGTCTGCAAATGATCTGCATTTAACTTTTAATAATGTCAAAATGTTCTTTGTTGTAACCCTTAAAAAACAAAAATCTTCCAAAATACTGAAATTTCATTGGCTCATTGCCCAAAGTTTTTTAAATCAGTGTTAAAAGTCTGATATATGAACACAAACAAACTAAATTATTGGTTTTCTTTGCAGTCTCCTTTTTTTCTACAACTCACAATATCTAGATTCAGTAACTTTCTCCTCTACAAGCTCACTAGTTACTTAGTTTTGATTGGTAGTGGTAGAGTTTGCCATCCCTGCACTGGATGTTGATCATTTGTACTATTTTACGATAATTTTAATGGAAGATTTTTAAGTGTTGCAGACATTAACCTTTTAACACTGCCAGTACCCCAGAAATAATGGGCAGAAAATAATAATAAAAATCTGAAGTCTTTATTTGACCTTTTGACAAAATGTAGGGGGGAAAAACAAAGAGTCGGATAATGAACATATTTGTCTCGTTCACTTCTGTGATGCCAGAATTGTTGTAGTGCAAAAAGTATCCACCAGGGGGCGGAATACAAGTATCAGATTGCATACAACAGGGCTTTGAGCAAAGTTTTTACAATAAAGTGATGTTATAGGTCTCAGAAACTCCATATACCAAATGGGGATTAAAGGAAATCTGCTGTTATCTATCTATATATCTATCTATATATCAATGTATCTATTTATTTATTTATTTAGTCTTTTACTTGTTTTATTATGTTCTTATTTATGTATTCTTTTGTGTTTATTTTATTGTTCTTCTTGTTTTTAGGTTAATTTTGATCTTGTTTTTACTTTTTGACTCCAGTGTTTTCCCCATGGGGATGCTCCACACCAGGGGCTATACTTACTCGGTCTGCGGGGTTGTTGCCGTGGAGACCGCCCTGGCTGTGGTAGTTGTATATGTGAGTGTGATGATATGTGTGAAAAAGAGAGATGTGCTCTTGAACTAAGATACTTGAGTGTGTGAAGGTTTGTGCTTTTTTAAATACATATTCAAAGATGTTTTTGATGCTTTTTGATGAAAAGTGTTTCATAAATAAAGCTTGATGTGATTGGATTTAATCACTAAATGTTTTTTGATGGTTGTTACAAAGAATAGAAGCTGCTTCTTTGAGTTACTTCTATTTATGCTCTTGGAGTCCCTTGAAATAGCTATGAAGTCTTTCTAAAGATTCAGTAACTGTGCTTTAATTGCACGGTTTGTCATCGTAGTTGTATTCACTATTGCACAAGTGAGTCCTCTTGAATTTACTGGGAGTGCAATGTCATAGGCCATTACTGTAAATATCTGGGAGAAATCCTTACTGAACTACAATGAGACAGCGATGGGAACTTGCAACATCAGCTCCTGTCTTTCTGCGTGACCCTAATCCCACATGAAGGCCACTCAAGATACCACAGCCCTCGACAAGGCTGATGGAAGTGCCTTCCTGTACATAACATGCTGTCAAATGCCCAAATACCTGCACCTGTCCACCTCAGGCAAAGTGTTTATGACCTCTTCTTGCCTCCTACGCCACAACAGCTTCCATCCTAACCATCTAAAGTAGTTATGATAAGAGTGAGACCCGTAACTGGAGGGTAACTTACAGATGTGTTTTTAATCCACGTCAGACTTTTTCATGAAGACAGAACTAAATATTGCTATCAGGAGGCAAAAGATCAACAGGTTGCCACACCAGAACCAGAATTAAGATATTAATTAATACCTTGTCTGCGTAGAACCTTAAAAGCCATATTTGTTTGTTAAAGACTGCGACCGTAGGCGTTATAAACAAATAGGAGGCCATGGCTGAGAGAGCATGAGAGAAAAAGGCCGTGCATGTTTGCGTGTTGGAGCATGTGTGTGCATGTGTGTGCGCGGTGGCGCTCAAGCAGCCGGGGGGATTCAACCTTTTGCAAGTGGCAAAGGCAGACATGACGAAGTCATGGTGACAGCATTTGTCCTGCAGTCAGACATCTTTTTAACACGCTTTTGCTTTTTTATAACTAATCCCAAGGCCAGCTTATCAAAGACACCAGCTTTACAGCGAGAGGGGAAAAAAAAAAGGGGGGGGCGGGGGGGACTTCAGAGATGCAAATCACTAAAAGTATTCTTATAATGGAGTCTGTAACCATGGTGTCAGCTATGTGGGATCTAAGCAGATACAGTATAATGGGGATTAGATGAAAAACAACACATGATATACTATGTTGGGGTATTGTTTATTTAATAATAAGCCAAAATCTGAAAAAAGTGTCTGAAAAACCAAATACACCCTCACTGCTTCCACAGGAATTCAAGCCTCATGTATGCTCCCTTTATGTATGTAGATATGAATGTCAGTGTCAAACGTCCTTTACATGGTTGTTATTCATTACATCCACTAGAGCAGTGGTTCCCCAACTTATTTTCCTTGAGGACCCCCTTCATGCAAATACTAAAAAGCCATGGACCCCCCTGTCGCACCCCGTGCTGGTTTTATACTTTCAAAAGTGAGATTTGCGTCATGAGTAATGTATTCTGGCTGAGTCCTGTCCTTCAAAAAAGCCAGAGTTAAATGAACAACAAATAGCTTTACTTATATTTCTTGAAATAGGGACAATGTGTGGACATTAATAATGATTGTTCAAAGCCTCAGGGTCACCCTGTGCTCTTTGTGGGACCCCGAGTTGGGAACCACTGCCCCAGAAGGCGGTGCAGAGTTTACACCTGTGTTCTGATGTCAGTTTTGGACCTTAGCAAAGATTGCAATGGTGGAGAAAATCATGATCATGTAGTTATATGTAATATAAGTTAATGTAGTCAGTGTTTTTTACCTATCATTATATCATTTCTCAGCAGACACTGTCATCAGCAATCTGTCAATAAAGTGCTTTTCATGCAACCAGCAACACAAATTGCTTTATAAAAGCTCCAATTTATATTGAATGAAGAGCCATTGGTAGCCAGAGGAGTCGGCTCTTCTAATTATTAGGTTCAGTTAAGACAATCGACGTCTTGCAGTTTTAAAATCTTAACGTTCGTTGGGAGGCTCGCGCAGTCTTTTATCTCCCTCACACACGTGGGGGGCGTGGCTTCAGCTGCTGCGTCATTTTACCAGGAAGGAAAGGCTCCAGTTTCCAGATCTCGGAGGGAAGCGGGTAGAATAAAACTGCCGCCAGTAAGTAAAACTGTTTCTTTAATTACACACGGAAGCTCATATATGTGTCTGAAGCGACTGTTGTCAAAATGTTGGTGTTAGTTTGCTGTTTTCACTGTGTGTGTGTTAAGGAGAATCGCTTTTGTTAGAGGTAAAGTTTCCACGAGTTCAGCCAAGGACACCAAGCAAGGTGTTCTGAGGAGAACTTCTACATTTATTTCCATCACTTTAAGGTTATATGGCTTTCTTTTCAGCTTTAACAACTGATAAAACCGTAATGTGTGCAATTTCCGAATATTCACAATTGTGTTTTAAATTCGGCTTATGTCTGGATCATAGAACAGCAACACAATGCGACTATTTTCAGTGTTTGGGTCCTAAAATATACAATAACTGTGTGTAAGACGGAACAGGAACATGAAATGTTTCCGTCATTCCACTGGTTGGTAAATTATGCTCGTTCATATAAAGGCGTGTTGTTGTTGTTGTTTTTTTACCTGGTTGGGTAAAACTACCACAAAATTAGCTGTTAGCCTGTGTAATATCCATTGGAGACAGCATTAACAGTGCAATTGCAGATGTAGGACGTGCCAGTAGAGACAGAAATAATGGAAATGAGACTTCTCAGTTCTAAATACAACCAAACAGATATAAAAAAGGATGACCATTTCAAATTAAACATTACTTTTACTTGTATATTAGGTGTACTGTTTGATAAATGGTTACAATTGAGACTACTGATTGTCCTTTCAGTTACTTGATTACACTATTTAATAACCAGGTGAGATGATATGAGTGCATATTTATTATTATTATTATTATTATTATCATGTTAATGATCTTGTCTTCTGTCAACAGGCTTGTTAGTGCATTATGCCCGATGACATGTCGAAGCCTTTAATCAGAGAAAGGGGCGAAGGAGGAGGCTCCAGACACCAAGAAGCCTCCGTGTCTGAGCCCGGTGATCCAGTGATCGGCATCCTGGGCACAGGTGACTTTTCCCGCTCCCTGGCCAGAAGGCTCGTGGCCTCTGGATACCAAGTGGTGGTGGGGAGTCGAACCCCCAAGCGCTCTGTGGCTTTGTTTCCTGATGAAGCCGAGGTGACTTGCCCGCACACACAAACACACACACACACACACTGACACTATTTAATGTGTGTTTTTGTTTCCCCTCTTCTATAGATAATTATATCTTCTGTTTACTTTCCCAGACGGGGATAATAACACTTGTTGTATTGAAAACATGTCTGATGAAATGAAACTTGTTGCAGAGCAGAACCTCTATGGAGCTAAAATAGGGACAAAAGTTTTATACTTGTAGCAGCATAAGTCAGAAAATACAAGTACATTTTAGAGTCAGAATGTACATGTAAATATACACAAGTCAGAAAGTACATGTAAATATAACTTGTCAGAAAGTACATGTAAATATAACTTGTCAGAAAGTACATGTAAATATTGTCAGAGAGTACATGTACATTTTAAAAGTCAGAAAATACAAATTGTTTGTACTTGTATTTTCTAAATTACAGAATGAATCCGTACTGGTAGAATTGGTTATACGAGTAATTGTATAATCATACATCCCAGCGTAACCCAGCTCCGTATAAATCTTGTCTTCTAGGTGACGTCCCAGATGGAGGCCGCCAGCCAGGCCGACCTGGTCTTCGTGGCGGTCTTGTCCGAGCACCACTCCACGCTGATGCCACTGAGGTCGGTGCTGGCGGGGAAGACTCTGGTGGATGTGAGCAACGGTTTGCGCATCAACCGAGACGGCCCCTCCAACGCCGAAGTGCTGGCGGACCTTTTTCCGGAGAGCTGCGTGGTCAAAGGGTTTAACACCATATCAGCCTGGACGCTTCAGATGGGACCTCGAGATGGAAGCAGGCAGGTGGGATGGCGCTCCGGTGATGGTCTCTTCGACAAGAGAAACACTTCTTCTGATCTTGATTTTCTTTTTTTTTTTCCCAGGTGTTTCTATGCAGCGACAGTCAAAAGGCCAAAAACTCCGTAAAGCAGATCTGTCACCGGATGGGCTTCATCCCCATCGATATGGGCCTCCTTTCCTCCTCTCTGGAGATTGAAAACCTCCCGCTCTATCTATTTCCCTCCTGGCGCGTCCCCATCCTCTGCACCTTGTCCCTCTTCATCTTCTTCTACCTGTACAACTTCCTGAGGGACGTCTTGCAGCCCTACGTCACAGCCGGGAAGAGGTCTTTCTACAAAATGCCCATAGAGATTGTAAACGTCACTCTTCCCTCTGTGGCCTTGGTGATGCTGGCGCTGGTTTACCTCCCCGGTTTGTTCGCTGCCTTCCTCCAGCTGTGGTGGGGCACAAAGTATAACCGCTTCCCCGCCCGGCTGGACCGGTGGCTCATCACGAGGAAGCAGTTTGGGCTGTGCAGCTTCCTGTGTGCGGTTCTTCATGCCGTTTATAGTCTATGTCTGCCTCTGCGGAAGTCTGCACGCTTCAAACTCCTCAACATGGCTTATAAACAGGTAAGATGAAGCAGAGGGGGGGTCTGTAAGAAAGTTTATGAGTCAAATTTCCATGTCATGATATAAAACATGACCTAGAGTACTGATAGAGCATTATTAACTCATTTATTTCTTCACTTAATCTTTTGTGCCCTCCTTAAATTTAATACCCTTTGTTGACCTTTGTAGCTACAAGCTGCTATAAAACCACGACTTCAGACCTGCTCAAAACTACCAAACATTCAAGCATTTTTTAGGATTTTAACCCTTTAATGGTAGATTATTTGAATTATTGCATTATTTATAAAAAACAAACAAACACTAAATTATTTTCCTTATAAGAAATATTAGTAAGATGGGTCTTCGATGGTGATTAGAGCCTTGGATGAGTCAAAGATAAGAAGCTAAATTGATTTGATTGCATTTTTTCTATTGTAGTATCAGATAGGGGTGGGTTTAAAAAATCGATTAATCAATTTAAATCGATTCAAGTTAAATTAATTCAATATCGATTCATAAAAC
>JBBBVU010000026.1:13976023-13996778 GCA_037177055.1 Atherinosoma microstoma | reverse complement strand
ATTCATTATTACTTTTTTCAGTCTCCAGTTATTTGAATTACTATTAAGAATTTTGCCTTTTCTTTAATGGAAGGGGATGAATAATACTGCAGACAACTGTAGAGCCATAATTCATTTAGTTTGTTATATATAGGTTAGTTTCCTTTGCTTCCCCTCTTCTGGTATATGCTAAGCTATGCTAACTCTGTCCAGCCTCTAGTAGTATCATACTTGGCACACGAACATGAACTAAATACTGAATGAACTCTTTAGAGGTATCAAAAGAGTTCTTTGCCTCTTTTCTAACGTTTTCTGACAATGTTGCTGCATCCAATTCTAAATGTTTTTAGTATTTTGTGAATACATTCATCAGTGTCATTGACTAACTTCATGATTGGTTTGTACTTGACCAGTTTGTGTTGCATTTTAGAAAACTTCTCCAACTTATTCGGTCATGGACAGATTTGTGATAAGACGAAGATTTTTTTGAATTCCGGATGTCTGCTTGTATGTCCACAGAACGTCCAGGAATGTTCGATTTCACAGGAAAAGCTAAATGGGATGCCTGGATTGAAAGAAAAGGTTAGATTTATTAAGCCTTTAAAATTGATAGAAAAATGAACTTATTCAGATCAACTCTGGTTTTATAAAAGATTTATTGTCAACAGAAGCAAATGTAGAAAGAATTAAAAGGTTTGATATGACTGAATCAAAACTCTAACGATTCTCATTATAAACCAATGTTTTGTCTTTTACATTAACAGGTTTGTCCAAAGAAGAAGCCATGGGAGCTTACGTTGATTTGGTGGAGAAGCTGAAAGGAAAATATGGAATCTAGACTGTCTCCGAAATAAAGCATTGTTTTTTTCATGCCACTTAAGACGAAGGCTTTTTGTTTCTCAACTGACTCTATAAAGGATAGAAGCCATTTTTATGTGTTTATTTAAAAAAGCCAGCTGGCAAAGACTGCACTGTTAAAGCTAAGCTAACTTGTTAGCTTTAGCTATATTTAGTTTGAAAACATGACAGTAAATGTAGATTAAGACACCATAAAGTACTTCAAAGTAACGCTGACATTTTCTTGAAAAATACAAGTCTGTTGAGACTGATTTTTATTTTTTTATTTTTTTTAGCCATTGGTGAAATAAACTTGAGATAAATTATGAGATTTACGCACGCTGTCAAAAATCTTAAGCTAACAGTTGATTTTTAGAGAAGAGAAACTTATTGAGGCCGTTAGCACGAGTCATTACTTTTAGCTAGCAGTTGCATAAACAAAGGCTAATTATTTCAAGTTTTTTTTTTTATAGAACTGTGAACTTTTATAGACAAAAATATGGTTCAAAATACAGAAAATTAGATTTTTTTCTCTTGAAAGATTGACACAACTGTGATTGGTGTGCTGTGGGACGTATTTTAAAAATTCTTGTCCAACTAGCTTTCAACTATAGCTTTCCTAAAATGTTACCATACATGGTCACAAGTGTGGGCAAATAGGCCCAACACTTGTATTTTTTATTTAGTCTGTAATTTTAAATCAATTTGTACGGAGTGGAATTGGTCCCGATGTCACAAATGTGTATCACATGATTTACGAAAGTTTACAAAGATCCATATGTTTGGGTACTTGCGTTCATGTTTCAGTCCACACAAAACCATATCAAAGACCTGTAAGGTAACTTTTGCAAATTATATGGATTTAAAGCCTGCAGACAAATGAAAACTGGGTGATCTGGGCTTTCATTGGGATTTTTTAAAGGTAGGAAAGATGTTCTTCACACACTGTAATTATTCAACATTTTCAATCATAATAATCTTAAAGATACCTTGATGTAAATACTGTAACAAAACCATCTCATTGTCATGTAATTGGCAATGTTGGTTTGTCCATCTGTTAGCAACATAACTCAGAAAGATATGGACGGATTTTGACAAAATTTTCAGAAAACCTCAGAAATCAAACAAGGAATAAGTCATTCAATTTCGATGGGGGGGGTTCGGATCACCGCCCAGATTCAGGATTTTTTTAAAGGATTCTTTACTATGGGGAGGTAGGGATTATTTTGCAATTAGAGCTAACTTCTAACTAAAAAAAATAATGCCTACAATCACAGGCAGAAAAAAAAGACAATAGCTTGGCAGAGATCTGCACACTGAATGCTTCTAGTTTTTTTTATATTTTGAGTTTGAGTAGGATGTTTGTCCTCTCGGGGTTGCCATAGAGTAGGGAGACTGTTGCCCAGGTTGAGCATTGTCCCCGCTGAATGGCACACTGGATGTCTTGTCTCTGTTTATTATTTTATTAATGGACATTCCCTACTCTCGGGGGAGGGTCTTGATGAGTGAGACAAATTTTGCGTTTAAAGACCAAAGTAGGATTTCTCAGGGAAAGTCGGGACCTCATGGGCCTCTGTGGATTTTGTCTTGTTTGATTTTGTGTTGTAGGCCTTGGTGCTGACGGCAGATTGGAGACAGCTGGCCACAGTCTCCATATAGCCTACCATAAAACAGTGTTTTTCAACCACTGTGCGGTGGCACACTAGTGTGCCGTGACAGATTGTCAGGTGTGCCATGGGAAATGATCCAATTCCACCTAATTGGTCTAAAAAACAGGGGCTCTTGAGGGGCCTTGTGAAGGTGGCTCCATCTCCTCTCCTGGCCTGATGTATCTAATCAGGTTTATGCTGTCTTTACTTAAAAAGACTTTATACCTCTATCTTGTAAGTTGATTTTTTTTATGTTAAACATAATTAACTCACCAATAAACACATTTCATGTTTATTGCATATAGTTTTATTAAAATGTATGAAGCAAATTTTAATAACTAGGGTCTTAAAAGTTGTTTGGGTATAAATTAGAATTTTACCACACTTACATACTGTAATAAATGGGAAAATAAATATACAAAAATATATAGGAATTGAAAGATGACAGAATCCATGATGATGGAAGTCTTTTATGTGGCCTTCCCCTTTTATATTCTGGGTCTAATTCTGGCTGAAACTAGTTAGGGATTTGTCAAAATTCCACTTTAGAGGGGTGCATCTCCCCACGCCACCTCCCCCCAATCATGCAAAGTCCACTTTAATGTCATATACAAATGTATCCAAACAGTTCTTGCATGTGTTTATCTAACATTCATTCATCCATTAATGAAAAGAAGAGCCATAAACAACTTGAATCACATCTCCAGAGTATCCACTGGGAGTCCACTGGTTGTTGTCTGACTGCTTGGAGAGCAGGGCAGCAGGGAGACCTGGGTATGAGGAGACCCACTCTGGCTGATGGAGCAGTGATGGGGCCTGGTTCGGGTCGGAAGGTGCTGAGTGAGTCTCCATCTCCTCCACCTCCTCTTAAACTCCTGCTGCACCTGTAAATGTGCACGTCAAACACTTTTTATATGGTCGACACTTTCCAAGCTCACATTCAGTCTGACCAGTTCTTACCTCTCCGTTCATGAAGCAGTAGAGGACGGCAACCACAAAACCCTTACACATACAGGGAGAGAAAAGTTAGAGATAGAGGACTTTGACATTATTCCAAGTGTATGCAACATCCCATCTTTTGTACATTCACCAAAGTTACCTGTGTGGATGAGAGAGCCAGCTCTGCTAGCATCCATATCTTAAACACAGAGCTGCTGACTTCAACAGGCAAAAACACAAATAAGATGTAATGCAGGCCAAACAGAGCCACCAGAAAAAAAGTGGATTTGATCAGCCTCCTGGTGACAGAAAAACAGAACATTTCCATGGTTAACCTTACCATAAAGTTTTTATATGTAACCTTAACTCAGTGAATGTTTTGCCTGAACCCACTACTGAACGATGGCAGATTTAACAACAACATCCGTCTTGCATCTTTTCTCTTCTCTGAGCTCTCTTCAGCCAATAAAAGTCAGTCTGATGTTGACTCTTGCTCTGTCCCTTTCTCTCTCTTTTTTTCTCCCTCTGATAATGTCTGCTTAAGTTTCTTTGCTGAATCAGCCATAGTGCACGTTTAAAACAGCCATTGTGTTGCTATCCAGATGTTAGCATGGAACATGGGGCCGTAAAGCAAAAAGCTGCTTTAATGTGGAAAAAAAAGTAGTGAAGTGGGATTTGTCACCATCGGGATGCTGGTGGGCAACAACGGCTCCAGATGTGTACAGAATCAATATCACAGTGCCATCAAAATGAGTCAGAGACACAGAGTTTTAAAGTTGGAAAGTTACATTGTGCTACTTTAATCATGCGCTATGTTGTAACCAAGCAACCAGTAAAATGGCATCCAAGAGGATGATAGTTGCACTGTAAAAAGAATGTATTTAATTCCAAAAGCATTAATATTATTTAACCCTAAGCAAGTATTTTTTTGACCAACCATGAAAGTATTTCAGTAGAGTGCTGTTCTATTTATTTTAAAATGTCTTCTATTATCTGAGTCTAACTTAGAAAAAAACAATTTTGGAGTTTAACAGCATCATGGATGTATTAATGTTTGAAAATGCTTCACACTACCCTGCCATCCAAACCTACCTACTAGGTACTGAGGTTCCACAGTGGCTTCTTCAGGCAATGACGTCTCAGATGTGGCTTCATTCATATGAACCATATTTCCCTACTGCTGCCTGTAAGGGATGGTTGTTTGGAAGATGCCATTTTAAGCTGGGACAAATGTACCATGTCATGTGTGAAAGTAGAGAGCCATAATGGGGTGTTGCAGTTAATCGTGTTGCTGATTCATCTCTGAGCCGGATCAATAGAGCTTTCCACTAACCAACGTTATCGTCACTTTGTCAGGACACAGCAACGCAGGGCTGATCTGCCTCTGTTTAGCATGTTTGAATTAGAAGGAGTGGGCTAACAAAAATGTCCTTGGTCCATTTATAAAGGTACAACAGATAAGTGAAAGAGGGCTATTGATTTTATTTAAAGGGTATGGACAAATTACCTTCATAAGACTTTTAACTGGAGGGCTTTGATAAACTAACCAGCCATTTTTTACTTTTACAAGCACAAACTTTGGCCCAATCTTATTTCCTCCTCTTGGCCCTAATCTTCCATTTTGGAGAGGTTAAGTCTATCTTTCCTTTTGGGATTAAGGATTGCTGCTCCTCTAGCTCTGCAATTTGGGGTGTCTTCTTTCTTACTCGATGTTGGGGGGAAATGTTCTTTGGGGATCAGATAAAATAGAATCACAGTGCAATAATACTCACTTGTACTGGCTGAATTCATTCCTCTGTGCATCTGGCATCCTGAGTTTGCTCACAATTATCCTCAAAATACCCAAGAAAAAGATGAGATTCATCTAAAATGATTAAAACCAAAGAAAAGTGTTATGTTGTGAAGTATATTGTTAAATATTTTGGTGAAAAAAACATTTATGAAGTATTTTTTTTTTTATGCTAAAGGTTAGATACAAACACTTATGGCCTACTATTCTTACACGTGTATGCTAATGATTACACCGGCTAATGGCAGCAGCTGTTTAGCTTGGAAAGTGAACAATGTTGTGAACGTTGAATGCTTCAAGCCAGCAGCCTTTACTAATGGGTGACATCAGAAAGGCTGCATAAATCTCTTTACATGTTTGTTTAATATATACAAATACAAATGTTCAAAAAATGAGAGCTTTTCCATTTATCAGGCTGTTTTCTTGCTGCATTTATTGACTTCCTGTATTTCTTCTGACTTGAAGTGAATAGACAATTAATAGTCACTTGATTCACGGACAGGTTAGTTTTATACTTTAAAGGCAGAGGTAAAGTGAATCTCAATATTTTTTTTTACAGGATCAAGCTAGCAGCTGCCTCATTCTCTATCCTTATTCTATGGTACCTATGCTAAATAGCTACAGGGGTAGGCTAATGTACAAACAGGAGCGGTTTCACGTTATCATTTTGTTGCTTCAAGGGAAGATATGCAATTCCTTTAAATATCAAGCTATAAATGTATCTTTTCACAGAATTAGGCTATTAGCTGCCTCATTTCCTGTCCCCATTCTATGCTAAGCTAACTAGCTAATGGTGTCAGCTTTACATTTAGTGTACAAAAAGGAGTGCTTTCCTGTTCTCATTATAATGCTGGTAAGATGGTGAAGGAATACATTTCCCAAAATATCAAGCCATAAACCTTTTTTAATTTTTTCGGAATCGGGTAGCTGCCTCATTGCCTAGCCTAATTCTATACTAAACTAGCTGGCTAATGGTGTTAGCTTTGCATTTAGCATACGAACAGGAGCAGTTTTCTATTCTCATTTTAATGTTTGCAACATAGTGAAGAAATTTTCTTAGGCCTACTAAAATATCAATCATTTTTTTATATAATGGTATAAATATCTAGTAACTAAAACACACACAAAAAAAGAATAAAAAATAAAACAAAGCTTTTACAAATATAGTTAGAAGAACGGGCACCCGGAGTATCCACCAAATCCATTCGTGTCTCCTGGTTTCCCAACAGCTTTGGTGAGAAAATGAGACATAATTGCAAAATCAAACTACATGAAAATACATATAGGTAAATGAATAAGCTAAGCATATTTTTAGCTCCTTACCCTTCATCTTCATAAAAATACTTAGCACATCCCCAGCAGGCAATAACAATAACTGGTAAACCTGTGTGATCAAATAAATCTTGGTTAAAGCTACACAGACACAGCGACAGTATTTCATGACCAAAGAATAAAACCGTGTGATGATGATGATGATGATGATGATGATGATAAAGATGCAGTACCCCAACTTAGGATGATGTACCAGACGAGGTGTTTCTTTAGGGAGAAGAAGGACCGGCTCACCAAAGTGAACAGGAAATGACCTTCCACCAACAGCCAGCTATAGTTGGCAAGGATGGAGTAGTTGGAAAACATCAGAACGATCTTACACGCCACCTGCCGCACGTTGATAGAGAGATAAGGAAAAAGTGTTTAACATTGTTTATAGTTTTATTCACCCTAAAAATTCAGCAACTCTATCCTGGCTGAGTTCTTGAATGTACCCTCTGGTGGAAATAGATTAACAAACAAGTATGTTCTCAGCCTAAGAGTCTTCAGATAATTGGGTGTGTATTTTATAGCGCAAATGCACTGAGTCAGTAGTCCATACCGGGTAATAGTCACAGTGATAGAGCTCTTCATCTGTAAATAGCAGTGTGTCTCGGATGAAGATAAACATGGCTCTCAGGATGAAAGAGATAAACAGCTGGATGTGAATGTAGTTCCTGGTACAGTGCAGTTTCCTGGAGAAACATTAACTCAGCTTTAAAAGCAGGTTCAATTGTGTTCCAGTCAGTGATGCTTAAAAAAAAAAAAAAAAGGCATGGCAGTGACGGAGGGAGATGAATGAGATAAATGTTTCTCACCTAAACAGGCAGAATATGGTGATGGCGATGGTCAGAGAGATGAGAGAGAGTGTGTATCCGGCTGTGTACATGGTTTTCACGTAAGAGAAATACAAATGGGAGTCTGTGGACTGAACAATGCAAAATAAACAGAACAAACTTGACATTTTCTTATTACAAATCATATTTGTACTTATTTAGTTATACTTGAACTGCAATGACAATAAACGTGTTTCTGATTCTTGTGACTCAAAAAAAGTGGAGCAACCAAACCTTCTCCAACCTTAAAATCCAACATGGCTGCCATGAACTAAACTTCTATAAACTACAAACTTCTTGGCATTCCTGTCAGTTTTCATGACTTAAAATCAGTCGTACTAACAGTACAGGCAAAATTATGTAGGCTTAGTGAACCGTGATGTTTGTTTACATGTATTGCTAATGCTAGCTAGTGCGATCAGTGAGCAAATCCTAACTGGAACTCTTGCTAACCGTGAGAGGCTACCTAAAGCTACAGTTTAAAGCAGTTTTCTTTGCTAAGCTGTTTTATGTCGACCCAACACTGGTTTATCATTTGAGTTAGGCTCCTTTTTATGCTTGAATGATTCAGAGGTCAGTCTAAAATAACTTGAACAATGCATTCCTTTGATAGTGGTCATATGCTGGACTGAAAAAACGAGACAAAATACAACAAATGTCCAAAGAAAATCTTTCAGACAGGCCTAAGAACCGTTGCTCAAGACCACTTTAAAAGGTCACAAGCCAGTCTGATTGCTTGGAAGTAAATTATAAAGAAATAAGGGGGTGACTCATGACTTCTCCCTAATCCTTTATGAACTACACAGATATTAGAAACTACCAACCTCCCCAGGAAGGTGAAATGTGTCACCGAAACCGCCACATGCGTCTTCATGTGGGATGAGTGGGTCCGTCCATCCATTGGCAGAACAGTTGCGATACACTTTATCTTCAAAATGAAAATGAAATAAAATCTTTATTGGAAAATTGGATCAGACAGAACAATGTTATGGTGAATGATAAGAGGTTTGCACAGTATCTGTTCACAGAATATTGGTCCTATTGGATGGTGAAGGCTCTAAAAACACACATCAGTTTAGTGATGCAGTCTCTCCAATAAACCTTCAGCTCTTCAGATAATTTATGAAGGAATCTATCATCCTCGTCTTCCAACATAAATCTAACACTCTTTGTCATTAACCAGTCGCTGTGTGTACACAAGCTTTTTATGGCCGAGTGTTTGGATAGAGACCCAGAGAGGAGGAAGATGTCTCACTTCCTTATGAAAACAAATTAGTTTTCGTTGGCAAATAATTAACCGGTGCAATGTAGTACGGATAACAGGTGTCAGCGTGTAAATGTGCGTCACTGTTTGTGAATGTGTGTATCTCACCGTCTGAATTAAAAAACTCTGGGCACGGCTGAGAAACTGTTTCCCCGAGAGAAGCAGGTGGCCAGCAGTTCAAGTCGTCCCACATTCCCTGGCAGTGTACACTGATATTGTTTTCTTCATAGACAAAGGAGAAATGGCACATTTTCTTGTTAATATTTGCAACCCGCTGTGTAAAATGTAAATAAAAACTGAATGGAAAATTGATTCTTGAAACCTTTTGATAATATTATTAACTTTAGATGGTGGGATACTCAAAGTCTAAATAACTTTACATAGAGGAACATTTTTTTATGAAATGGCTCAACAATGTTTACACCCAGTTTGTCTCAGATTGATGAGGCTCTGAGAGACTCTGTCTCTTTGAAATGCTCCTTTTATGCCCAGTCATGTTACTGACCTGTTGCCAATAAACCGGATTAGTTGTCAAATGCTCCTCCATTTTTTTTTTGATTTGTAAAAATGACTTATGTTGCCCCTCTTCCAAATTTTTAAAGATGTGTTTCTGCCATCATATTAAACATGAGCTCATATTTTCCATGAAATGGTAACATCTAATATGTTGCTTATGTTCAACTGGGAATAAAACATGGGTTTGACATTTTCTAATCCTTGCTTTCTGTTTGTTCTTACATTTTACAAAATTTTTGTTTTCTTTAAAGTGGATTACATGAACTATAATGAGCAAACCTGAACATGAAAAAGTGGGACTGAAAATGGATTATTGGACTGAACGCAAATTATTTCTAATTATGTACCTCAAATAAACATAATAATCATAACAAACCAGTATATCTATCTAGCATAATTATTATCCTTCAGTGTGCAGTGGATGGCTGTTGAGCTTTAGTCTGTAGATATCAAAGTGCATTTTGTTCTATGACCACTAGCTGTCACTAAAACATTATTTCTCTGTAGGTTAAAAAGCTGAATTCAATGATTAAACTCATTTCAGAAATCAGCAACAAACCTGACCATCACATTATTTCCTATGGCAGATTTTGACAAGTATTTTTTCTTTTATAGACATCACAATAAGTTATTAATACACAACTCCCAAATTGCATAGACTTACCTGTTGCTTTATGTGACTCCAACAACAAATCATTCTTGCACTTTTCTTCCTCTTTTACAAGATTGGCATGAGGATGACAGCCTGCTGATGACTTTGCCTGAAAAAAATATTTAAAAAAAATTAGGAAATACTGCAATTGATCAATAAAATGACCATCTATTTGCTATTAGGAAGGCGGCTATTTCCTCACCTGGGGTAAAAGCAACACCCCAATGAGTACAACTTTCTTCATTATGTTGGACAGGGTCCCTTTATCTGCTGAAGATGCGCACCTAGGTCCAAACTCCAAGCCGCATATCTGATCAGAGTGAAAAGCGCAGATATATGAGCCCAGAAAATCAAACATGGACTCATGCAGAAATGTTGACAACTATGCTCTGTACTCTGTAGAATAGTAATAGGCGCTTCTGTAAAGGTAGCGTGAATACAACCGGAAATGACTTAATTGATAATCAAAATAAGTTTTTAATGTATTCGCTCACTAAATAAAGGGCGTGATGGTATTAAGAAAAATAACTTATTTTCAATACAAATATTTATCAATATGTTTCGAAATTTAATCATACGTATTTTAACGAGTACAAACAAGTGTTACACCCAACCATAAGTTGTATTTTGAACGGAAATTATGTGCTTCCGGTATCATTTTGGCTAACTTGATGGAGGCTAATTGAACGTTCAGCCAACGAATCCCATTCGCTCCGAGGTCCCTTTCCCCCGCCCCTTCTCAGCCCCGGCGTCACTATGGTAACGACAGCTTTAGTGGAGTCCTTTCCATTAACAACAGAAATGTATTTATAAGAAATACAAAAAAAAGACACGGAATACAGCGGCTTTATTCAGCGAGCTAAAAGCAGCCGTTTGTCTGTGATATTAGTAAGTCGTGGAGGTAAACATTTAAGAGGTTTTTTGTGTGTTTTGCTTGAAGAAGCATTTATAAAGTAGCCTTTGTCGAAGTTAACGTTACTTTAAATGAGATAATAGCTTCCTTATGTTAGCCTCCTTGCTAACGTATAACTTCATTTTGACATTGCCAATTGTCAGTCTAACTGCATACGGTAGGAAGATTATATTTGCTGAATATTTTGCAGCTATTCAAGTGAGTACACTTAATTAACTTCAGTTTGGTCACGTAAAAACAACCTGACGCCCTTAAACGTCTGTCCTCTTGTATACTAATGACTTGGTTCTGGGTTTACCCCCGTAAGATTTCCCAAGTCACAGCTGTCTCCTTGACTCTCCTCCAGCCCTCTGTCATTTCTTAAATGAGGAGCCAGAGCTGACCTTTTGCCAAGATGGAGGTGGCCCTGTCTGAGCCCCTCAGGAAGCCGACGCCACTGCCCCTGAACCAGCTGGTGGAGGAGAGCAGGATCAGAGCCAGCATCCCCAATCATCTGCTGGACTCAAGTACAAGCATCACCTTTGAAACCCTCTGATAAGTTGCATACTGCTGTTAAACCACTGCCAGATACTTGTATTGTGTTCCATCCGCTGTGTTTATTTTCTGCTACAGTTTGTATTTTTTGTAAGGTAGTACATGTTTTTTTTTCCCTTATAGAAATCCATGTCAAACTGAGAAATAACAGCCAGATCCAAGCAGAACCCCCAGAGCTTCACTTCAGTGGGTTCAAGCTTGGAGAGAGTTACGTAAAGATCCTGGTGAGGGGAAAAAAAAGTGTTGGCGTTAGAACTGTTAGAGCTTTTTTCTTTTCTTTTTTAAACTATTGATTTTGTCACTTTTTCATTAGCAGGCTAAATGAGAGTTATTTTCCGAAAAAGAATGAATAGTAAAGAGCATTTTGTCAATCTTAAGAGGCCTCAGCTGTAAAGTGGTTTATTGATTCCTTCTTGGTGTGACATACAGGTGAATATGACGAATAAAGGATAGCCAGTGGGTTCTTAAAGAGCACAGTTTAAGTGAAAAGGGTCTACAAGAGTCCCAAAAAAAAGGTGATTCTTAGATTTAGTTAAAGATTTATTCAATTAAGAGTATAAACTCAATATGTTTCATGCTTTGTTGCATCAGCTTCTTTCTCTCTGTTGATATGCGTCCATTTTTTGCATTTCAGACCTATAATAGGCTTCAAAAACGTTGGGATGGGAGCATTTTAGGGATTGTTATAAGTTAAAATTGATTTTATTTCAAACAGGTGATTGCAATGATGATTTGTAGTGTTTTAGAGGCAAGTATGTGTAAGAAAATCATAAAATTCTCAACACCAAGTGCTTCACAGATCAACATTTAAAGGGATTATTCAGGAGTCTAGCTTTAGGCTCATTTTCACCCTTTGCATGTGGGAATTCTTCCAGATTCCTTGAATCTTTTTAATATTAATAATATGCGCAATAAAAAGGATTTAATGAAATAAAAATTTCCAAACATGAATCGCTAATACAACAACAGGCAAGACTACAACACGTGCTGCCTTCAAGACCACATGTTTTCCACATTCTGCACACATTGCAAAGGCATTGCTGAAGAAAAAGAGGGTGAGGGGTCTGTACTGACCTGCCTGCAGCCCTGACCTTACCTTGCAGGAAGAACTCTGGAAATATTTTTGCTTCATACTTTCTGCAGTGAATTCAAAGGAAAAAAATGACACGTCTTTAATTTGTTAGACCAGAAAAAAAGTTTGTTTTCAATGAATAGGAGCTGATTTTACACTCTTTATGCCTGATGAAACATAAGCTGGATGTAAGCCTCGGGAATATGGAAATGACTTTCTCAAATGCACATGATTTGTTGGAAAATAAATTGCTTCTTCTCTTCTTTTCCTTTGCAACAGAAACTGATAAACATCTCTTCTGAAGTTGTGAATATTCATATAATTCCAACCCTAACCAAGTACTTCCAAACAACTTACACCAAAAAGGTATGTGCTGTCTTGGATCTAATTTTTTTTACTCTACATGTCCATACGTGCAATCATCATCCCTCACTATTCATCCGTTTCTTTCCATCAAGTATCGACTCATCCCGGGTCTCGCCTACAGTCTAAAGGTCGTATTCTGTCCAGATGAGTGGCGTTACTTCTACGACTGCGTTCGTGTTCACTGCGAGGTTAGCTTCCAACGCTTTGGATGCCGTTTGTTCTGAAAGTCACGTTCTCTTCTTTCACTGTTCTCAGGAAAGTTTACATTGAAGATAAAACCCATCCCCTTATCTTACATCTTACATAGTCTAGTAAACATTTAAACAACCGGGAACAATTCCAGGCTGTTTTGATGACACATCTCTGTGTTTATCTTAAAGATTTCTCTTATCTTTATTCTTTTTTTACCCACCGTATCGTCTCTCTGATACTTTTGTCTCCGTCTTGTTCGTTCAACCTGCCCACACACTTTCTAAGGGGGAAGAGAACCTGTTAATTCCAGTTCATGCTTACCCTGTCATCGATGACCTGCACATCCCTCCTCGTATTGACTTATCAGCCGTACCACTTGGACAAAGGTTTGTGTGTGTGGGGATCTGTGATGGAGGGTTTTTGACCTTCTATCTGCCTGAGGTCTTCCCTGTCTCTTTGTATTCCTCAAGACAACCAAGCGTGCTTCCTTTCACCTATTGGTGTCAAATCATAGAAAAAAATAGTCTTATCTTTTTCTTCCCGGTCTCCAGCGTCTGCCACGCCATTCCTCTGAGATGCAGCTGTCCCATTGACTTTGAGTTCCAGGTGTTTGTTGTTCAACCACACAAGGCCTTCACCATCCATCCCCTCGCAGGTATGGACTCATTAAACCCTTAACACCGGATTTATTTACACTAATATTGAAAAGAAAAGAAAAAAGCTGGAATAAGTAAAGTATAATTAGATATTGAATAACGATTAATGATCAAATTTGAATATAACCAGCAAACTGTTTCTCCAAACCTCTGCGTCGTGTGTTACATAAGTCATTACGGGACATGAAGGATGCCTCCAGTTTCCCTGCACTGACATAAAGCAGTATTCATGGTCTGGAAAGCATCATAACAGATGGCGGAAAAAGCACTTGGGATCTGGATCACAGCTGGCTTTACTCTGAGAAGAAGAGATACAAATGTGTTTCTCTTTTTGGAAATGCCTTCATGTCCCTCCTCTTTTTCACCCCTCCTCAACAAACTTTGAATGTTTAACTCTTTATTTATTTATTTTTCTCCATGATCTTAATTTAAATCACATGTTCACACCAGTCTGAGATGAGATAAATGGAGCCCTGTTCAACATCCAACATCTCAGAGCTGTGAGTAGCAAAAGTAACTAAACCCGGATGGTGAGCAGTTTAACTTAATGTGGAAATATTCGGAATCGATGTACAAATAGAGGGCATTCAAAACTAGACGTTTACCAACAAAAATCTGTAAGGTCTGATTCAGTTGATTCTTTCAACTCTTTCCTGGACCAGAGCAAAGAACCACTTCGGTTAAAGCCTGGAGAGGGGGGGTTATGGACCAGTCACACAAGCTAAAATGCTGTAAATGAGCCAGTGGAGCATTTAGTCTGCTTGATTCACACAAGCTCAGCAAGTCAGAATCAGAATGTGACTTTATTGCCAAGTAAGTTTGCCCATACAAGGAATTTGTCTTGGAGTGGTGGTGCTAAGATAAGAAAATAAAAAACAGAACAAAAGGAAGACAAAATATAGAACAGACAGTATTTACAGGGTGTAAGTATAGAAGTATAAAAAGTATAAAAAAAACTACATAAAACAACAAAAAGAAAAATCTATATAAAAGAAAAGGTCTGTTTATATACATAAATATAAAGTGTGTAGTGCAGCTGATTCTTTCGACCAATCAACAGGTGGCAGTGTGTCAAGCTTGACCGTTTTGGGTCAGATTGGGAATGGAAGGGTCCAGAAAAAGTGGGGTGGTCCAGGCTGGATATTCTGGTGCCCTTCCCACAGTGTTGCCAACTTTGTGACTTTGTCACTATATTTTCAAGTTTTCAGACCCCTCTGGGGATTTTTTTCAAAAAAGCAACTAGCGACCGATTTTGCAACTTTTTCTGGTGTTATTAGAGACTTTTAGGGACTCACAGGAAAGCATCTATCATTCACTTCATCTCATTCGCAGCCACCTCCCTTATACAAAAGCGCTCCCGAGGCAGCAGCACTCCCACCTCCGAGCTGCAGTCAGAACAGGAGACGTTCACCTCTTCATGCCCAGACTGGCTGATCCCGCCCTGGCTTACCGACAGATAATGATGCCTATTAATGAAGAGCGTGGACAAAAACATTTAAAAAGCTTAAAGTTCTGTAACTCTTAATTGGACCAGAAAGTCGGCAGTTCGATTCCAGGCTTCCCCTGACTACATGTCGAAGTGTCCTTTGGCAAGACACTGACTAAAAAAGTGCAATACAAGTACAGTCCATTTACCATAATTAATCAAACTTAAACTAAAACAAAGAGAATGTTGTTAGAAGAAAGGTTTTTTTTGTGGTTCTAAACAGATTTATGGTGTCGTTTATTCACTTTCTGCCTCTCCCATGACATTATTCCTCTCCGCTGCAGCGTCCATTACAATTACATATACTAGGCCGATTATGCAAATTAGATGATGACTACATTTAGCCACTTTAAGGACAGCCAATAGCTACTTTTCTTACTAAGGAGTTGGCAACAGTACCTTCCCAGTTTTTGGCTGTGGAAAAGAAAAAAAAAGGTGCACCGACCAGTACTCGGTGGAAGCAGGTGTTTACAAGTTTTATCCGCTGAACTAGGGATGCACCAATATGAAAATTTTGGCCGATACCGATATTAATATTTTTGCAATGGCCGATAACAGATATTTACAGATATCGTTTTAAAAAAAATGTTAAGACGTTCAAATTCTGTACAAAACTGAAAGTTAACGTTAGCAGCGTTAGCTTCCCGCCAAAGTTTGTGAACCTCCGGTTTTTCAGATGATGTATCAAACTGATGGTGTTGAATGATTTGATGCGACATCCTCCTCACATTACTTTGACGTTGCAGGTATTGCATACTGCTTTTCGAGTATCTTCTTTCGATATCTCCGCTTCAGGTAAACAGCCCGCAACGCTGCCTTACTATCACTGTCACAGGTCTAGAACAATACTGCATGGCCACACCCCTCCTCCCGACACGCAACCGGCCGGAAACAAATATCTGTTGTTAATATCGGCCAAATTTAACTTATCGGACCAATACCGATATTTAAAAAAATTACCAACATCTGCCGATACCGATATTGAAGCCGATATATCGTGCCTCCCTACTCTGAACCCCAGAACAACATGGGAAAAAGAAAAATTATGTTGTTTTAATTAACTCCTTTTATTCTACCTGTTTCATTAAAAATGATACAAAATAGACCATACCTGGAAAAAATAATGATTCTTTTTTTTCTGTCTTTCTTTATTGTTATCCAACAATTAATTCTAAGCCAGTTTAACCAAGTTGCTTTGAGTAGATGCTCCAGTTCGCAGCTCGCTAACCACAGAAGTAACCAACTATGGCTTCAAATCACTCGTTCTTTCAGGAGTGATAGCAGCCAGCGGTGAAGCCATGATCACCGTGACCTTCAGTCCTTTCCAGTATGAGACTTCTCAAGTCACCTTCCAGCTGATCGTTTCACAGTTCAACACCAAACCTTACCTGTGTACCGTCACCGGGAGCTCAGCTCCAAACCTAGCCCACAGGTAAAACATTTTTACACATTAGATGATTGCTAACTAAGTAAAATATCAGAATAGCGGGCGTCCTGTGTGTTAGCGTGCTTCACAGTGGTGCATGAGATGAAGACAGAAAGCACATCTTGTGTTTTTATTCCTCTCTCTCTCCCCTTTTCTGTCTTCTCACAGCATGATCTCATACCCTGACCATTCCTTTTCCTCATTCCATAGCAAGTTTACAGCCTTTCTGCAAAATCTTCAGCTGGAGTAGATTCAGACAAACCTCCGCTTGCCCCTCTCCTCTGCCCTTCTGTAATAAAAACTGGGATTTTTTTTTGGGAGCAAACTACCAACCAAACTAGTCGAGGGTAAAAACATGCATGCAACAGGATTCACATAAAACGGGCCTGGTGTGAATGGAAGGTCTCATTTATTTATTTATTTCCAGCCAGCATAATACCGAGTGTTAGATTCTGTTCCCATGAGAACGAGGGTGCTATCCATCACACAGCAGCAGCTCCTTCCACTGCACTGTCTGGTGTTATCTTGGCCAAAAGTTAATAATTCATGAAAATAACTTGGTAGCTGGTACAGCGATATCAAGATAGATATGCTTCGCAATGGAGGTTTAGCATATAAAACACTCTCCCACTGCTTGTTGTTTCCCACCATGGAACCAAAGAGCAGATGAGATATGTGCATGTGAAAGATAATAAAATGCGTGGTGCAGCCAGGGTGAAGCAATGTCTGACACCTGCTTGTAGCAGACTGGCTTATCTGGTAGAGATAGAGGGTATTATCCTCCTAATATCTTAATAAGACTGCTTCTGTGTTGCATTTTCAGTCAATATATTGATTAATGCAGACATTAAAGAATAAATCCTTAAATAAATCTTGTTGGCACGACTGCAACAATTTCAGGAAAAATTTATTGAGAGGTGTTTTGCACTCGCTTCAAAAAACAGGAAAAACTGAAACGATCTGATAGGTGACCCCAGTGTTCAGCCTCTTTAACTCTTAGCTGTCCATATGTCACGGCATCAGCACCCTTTGTGTTGAACTAATCCATCTCTGCTATGAGACCTGATCCTGCTGCTCTTACATTCATGTAGGGAAAAAAAACATGCTTAAAAGTCAGTATTTAGTCGGTGTAATTTATAGGCTTTCTTAAATTGACTTTGACTTTATTTTTCTTGTCAACTCAATTTGTTAGAGTGCATAGATGTTTTTGCATCATGTTTAAAAATAAATGTTGGAACATTAAAACTTTTACCACATTATAATGTTGCCATTTCTTCTAAAAACACTTAGGAGGTAATTTTGCATGACAGATACTAAGTGATGAAGAGTTTTAATTATTACATTCAAATGAAACGAAATTGGTTGAAAAATATTTTCTTTGCATCGTATTTAAAACAAATGTTGGTAAAAATGTTGTTTTTTCTTGCAAACATGCCTAAATTAAATTAAAAAGAGATTAATAAAATTTTTTTGCATCTTATTTAAAAAAATGTTGGGACATTAAATTTTGTGGGTGTTTTTTTGTGTGTGTTTTTTGTAATTATAATAGCTATTCCTGTTTATATTCAGTGCAATTTAATTCAGCTTTGTTTGTATAAAATCAATTCATTACAAAGTCCTCTGAAGGCACTTTTACACTCACAGTCCAATTCAATACAATTAATTGTAGACCAAAAGAAATCTACTATATAATTCACATTAATTAAAATTATAATGACTGTGTTCATTTAAACTAAATCAAAAAATAATGTCCAGGCTAAGGAAACCAACAGATTGCATCGAATCTTGTCTTTGATTCAGTCCTGAGCTGCACGAGGCGACTGATATTAGTCAGAAATCTCAAGTTCATGTTCATCAGACTTATGATTTTAGCCAGGAATGACCTCCTGTACCGTTCACTGTTACAGCAGACCTGAAGAAACATTTGGTCCTGAAGGCAGCATCTCAATTAACTTTTTCTGTTGGAATTTCTGTTGCTTTACATGAAGCACATACTACCCATTTTTAATTAAAAATATCTGGTATACTGATTGGTCTGAGCACTGTCAACACTTCAGCTGTATGCTGGTTCATCCCAGGCGCCTCCTAGAGAAGTTGACGCCACCCCTGGACCAGGTTAAAATAAGGCTTCTTTTTGCCACAGTAAAGTTTTAAAAGGCATTCATGAATGAAACTAGTTTTTAAACAATTAAATGATTTATCACACACATCTTAACAACTTGAAATCCATCCAGCTTTGTTCATTAAAGACTCGGCCTGTCATGAACACACCTGTTTTACCAACTCATAAAACCCATCTGTTAATGCCACCTGTTGAAATAACTATAACTTTTGTTTACTTTTTCTTAACCTATAGTTCAGGTCATTATTAGACCGGAGCTTCTCCTGCCACAACTCTTTTTTGGGGGATTTGTTGAGGCATGAAATGCATAAATGGATGCAGTTTAACAAATGACATTTAGTTGACAAGACAGAGTGTGAATGATCTTGGGTTCACTGCCAGGAAATGAAGGTCAAGGTAAATGTTACCTGCTGCCAAATTAGCGTCTCTTTACTTTTATTCAATCTTTCTGCAATGATAGCTGGCTGGAAAGAAAGACGAGCCAAAGAGATGCAGGACATCGACCTGGCGTCCAAATGCCGCCTCGTCCCAAAACCAGATCAACCAAGGAGGCTGATCAGTTAAAGGTAGAGCCAATGAACAGTGCGATTGTCCCGATATTTACTGTGTTTGTACAGCAGCTGGTTATTTCTTTCTCTTTTCCTCAGATACGAAGAGATCCGGGTGATGTTCAGCATGGACTCACACCCTCGCTGGATGTCTGTACCCCTGCAGGGGTGGCAAAGATGCTGATAAAAGACATCAATAAACTCAGCTCTAAAGAGCTGCAGCAAGGTAGATGCAACTCTCAAAGCTGAAGAACACACCATCAGATTAGTTTTTTGTATTTTATAAAATAGTCACCTTCTTTAAAATGATAAACCTGCATGTTTATGTTGTTGGTGCCTCTTTGCTTCAGCTTTGTCCTGCGGCAGTATGGCTGCACCGCAGAGCCGGGAGGCGAAGGAGGCACTTTTCATAAAAAAGGTCCAAGAAGCTGCGAGGAAGGAACAAGCCAAACATCTGAAATGGTTGGTTTGAATCCGCCAGCTTTAAGGTGCAATGAACGTTAAAGGCTAAACATTTTCTCATGGAGGTAGAAGAAAACCAACATAAAACATTAATTCATGCACGTCCCATTATTCTATTTCTATCCCTTCCCCCAGGAAAGTCCACCTGGGTATGGAGCCTATGTCAAAGCAGAGCATGATTCAGATAGTGGAGGACAGAGAGACGGCTCTGCAGGAATACATGGTGAGATTGGGCTTTCTGTTTTTATCCTCATGCACTGTTAGAGAAATGTGCGTCGTTATGAGATATTTTTGTTAAATTGTGACTAGGGCTGGGCGACATGGATCACAAATCATAACTTAATATTTGTTGGATAAATGATGATACACCATATAAACCATGGGTGCCCAAGTCTGGGCCCTGAGATCTACTCTCCTGCAACTTTTAGAAAAAACTGAGAAAATGATGGAAACAATAGTATATGAACAAATAAATAACTATTTATCCACGAATAACATCATTTGTAACTCTCAACATGCATACAGAAAGGCTCACTCCACGGCAACGCCGCTGACTAGCATGTCTGATGGTTGGCTTAGAGGAATTGAAATGAAAAATATGGTTGGTGTTGTATTTCTAGACTTCTCAGCTGCTTTTGATATAAATGATCATCATTTATGACTAGAAAAACTTTCTTGTTATGGCTTTGAGCAATCTGCACTTACTTGGTTTTACAGTTATCTATCAAACAGGACACAAACAGTGTTTTTTAATGGCAGCTATTCAGAAATCAGAACCACGCCATGTGGAGTACCCCAAGGGAGTTGTCTCGGTCCGTTATTGTTTACTATTTTCACAAATGACTTACTTTATATATTAGACAAAGCTAACATAGTAATGTATGCAGACGACTCAACCATATACACATTAGCACGAACTAATTATGAATAAGAAACTATTATAAATAAAGAACTAAAAGGTGTGGCTGAATGGGTTAAAGCAAACAAGCTGGTCCTGAATGTATCAAAAACAACTGCATGATTGTAGGGTCAAATTATAATATGAATAGTAATCTTGTATTAAATATTGAAATGAATGATATTATTGTACACCAGGAGTATGAGACCAAACTTCTGGGAGTGACAGTTGATTCTATTCTATTCTATTCTATTCTATTCTATTCTATTCTATTCTATTCTATTCTATTCTATTCTATTCTATTCTAT
>JBBBVU010000026.1:13962059-13975923 GCA_037177055.1 Atherinosoma microstoma | reverse complement strand
ATTCTATTCTATTCTATTCTATTCTATTCTACAGTCATTTAGCAGACGCTTTTGTCCAAAGCGACTTACAACTGACAGTGAGAACTCCAAACATCTTAAAAACAGCAATTCAATCACTAATGTCATCCCATCTCAACTATTGCCCAGCAGTTTGGTCAAATGCCACTGAAGACATGTTAAATCAACTACAACGTATACAAAATAGAGCTGCCCGCACAATACTCAGGTGTGACTACAGAACAAATATCATCTCCATGCACAAGAAGCTCAACTGGTTATTGGTCAAAGACAGACTGTTTATTTTTGTGAGAAACATATCGGTTTTAAAATCACCTCTTATGTTGTTTAAAAACCTCTCCTTTAGTGCAGAACATCACAGTTACATCACTAGGCATGCAACTGGAGGGAATTTTACATTACTTAAAACAAGATCAGATGCCGTTAAGTGTACAGTTCTGTATAGAGGTATGAAAGAATGGAATTCATTGCTGAAACACATTAAACTCACCACTAACACAAATCATTTCAAAATATTAATAAAACAGCATCTGTCAAAGTAGGGAATCATATGCGTATAAATATATATGGTATAATAAATTAGAGTAGGTGTATGTTGTATGTTATATGTCAATCTATATGTGTATGAATGTATGTATATATGCGTGTGTATGCATATGTGTGTGTAAAAATGTGTATATAAGATTGTGTATGGTGAACGTAGGTACATATAACATGGCTTTTTTATTTTTATTTTTTTTTGTTCGTTTTGCCTGCTTTAGTAATGTTTTCTGTTTTTCATGTTCTTCTTCTTGTATATATTAATTCTCTTGGACCCCAGGAAGACTAGCTGTGGGTTCGCTAAAGCTAATGGGGATCTTAATAAAATGAAATTAAATCCTTGCTCCAACACACCTGAATCAAATGAATAGCTCGTTACCGGGTCTCTGCAGGACTGAATGACACGATGAGGGAATTCAACCATTCTTTTAGATAATTTTTTCGCTATAATACAGTTTCTCCTCCAGTAGTTTAATCGGCATCACTGATATTTTCCCTCGGATCTTCTCCAGGACAAACACTCGGGGTGAGTCGCTTTCTGAAAACACTCCCCCTTGTTTGTAATGCTTTATCAAAAATGGAAGCAGCTTCTTCATTTTTACTTTGAGACACAGCAGCATTTTTTTCATTTCTTGGACAACTTTGGTGTTTCTGATGGTCTCCTAGCTGTCCCTGACCTTATGAGGCGGGTTGCTTTCCAAACTCATAGTCTAGGAAAGGAGAAATTGGCAACTGGAGGCCCTCTAAAAGTATAATTTTAACACAACATAAACTCTATATCAAGATAAACAATAGTGTGTAATCCTATATTTTATAGAAAATGATATTGATATGATTTCAAATATTAAGATATTGCCCAGCGCTAGTTGTGACTATTAACAAAATTGATACTTTTCATGTTAATTTAAAGAAGGTCAAGATATGTGGTTTTACAGGACATCTATGGTACAAATCTTGGAGTTAACACTCAGAATATAACTGTATAGCTGTATCTCTAAACCTTTATCAGATCATAGAATAATATGTGAACATTATCTCTGCAAAGGGAAGCAGAGCTAAATTAGAGATGTCTGTTTTGGCACAGGTTGAGGGACCTCAGGTTTTAAAAAGCACAAAGTGTTTTACATAACATACATGCACATATAAACAGCAAAATGATCAACACTGGCATCCAAAGGGTTTAACTTTAGTTGTGGTTAATTAATTCATGATATAGATTAAAAAGGAACCATATGGCGGAAAAAAGAATTGTGTAATCATGTGACATTTTAGAGTACTATTACAAAAATATCCAGGTTTTCACTTCGTGGAACAAACTAGCGTAAAGTATATTTACATTTTCATGTATCTGAGAAAAAGTTTTCCTAATATTTGGGCTCAAGTCTTTTCTAACTCAGCTCAGTTTCAGAAACTAATCTAAGTGTTTGGTTGGGAGAAAATTGAGGTTTTACGTATTCAGACATAATGATTAAAAAGTAGGAGGGATTACGTTCAATGTCCCTCAACATCATATTGCAAAGGCTTCACAAGTCATCAATTTAGGTCTTATGTTCTGTTTGGCTCGTGATTTGAAAACATCCCAACTTTTCAGGAAATCAGGTTATAAAAGGTCGAAGTATAGACTTTCAATCGGAAAGATAATGGGAAAACCTCCCTAATATAGGGAAACAGAAATGGGCAGAGATGTCACGATTACGTTGCTGAAGTTTAGCTTACAATTTGCGATATACACAAAAGTTGATTCTCCTGCTTTTTTGGGAACTTATCTGCTGGAAATGATATGGAAGATAATTTGCTATGAAACAGAATGGGCTGTAACTTCTAAAAGGGAACACATTTCCTGATCATTTTTTTACTACAACATAAAGAGGAGTGCAGGAAAACTTCTCCACAATGATGTTATAAACTTATAACATCATAGAAAAAACTAATGCTTCATGTTATTGCTACTAAAGGTTGTTGTACACGCTGCTGGATCATGGGGTAGACTTCTTTATCTTGGCTCAGTTTTTGTTCAATAAATCATGTTCATCTGAGGCTTTACCTCATTTTAGGGCCTGATAAGACCCACATGATCTAATTTTTCTTGTGTTCTTGCAGTTGAAACATGGCTGAATGTTTGTGGGAACTCAGCGTACTTCCTCTAATTGCTCACCTCTGACTCTTGAAGGTCTGCACTGATCAAAATATAGTCCGAGAACATAAACCTGTCTGAGTTGTGCTTGGTTTATCTGCTCATCTTCTGTCATGTGCTCCCTCCTTGCTTTAATGCTTGTTTATTGCAGAATGAATTTACCGGTTTTCCTGCTGCAGACAGAAGGCCGCTGAGTTGTAATTCAACGTGACATTTACCAGATGTGTTGATAATTAATCACTTCAGGCGAAACTCCCGAGGCATACCGATGTCATAACCCAATTCAGATGTTTGTGTCACTAAATCCACTCTGGGATTTTCAGCCTTTTTAAAAAGCAATTTGCCTTTTAAGTGATCAATTTTTACAGAGTTGCCGTGGAAATAATGAAGACTCAGCCAGAAACACGAGCGTGCGAGTATCCCCCGAAAAGTTTGTTTGAATAGTTGATAGAGCTCTCAGACACTCAACAGCACTTCCTCCCTCATCTCCTCTCCACCTCAACTGTTTATATTACACACACACACAAATAACACAAAACCTTTGTTTTATAGCCTCATTTCACCTCAATTTGGTGTTTTATGGGAACTCTTGTTTTTATGATAGGATGAGTCTTCTGTAGGTCCTCGTTGGGAATCTTGATTGATGATCTCAACTCACTTCTGCTCAGTTTACAGCTTTGGAAGCAATCTGCAACAGAATCCTTAAATATTAGACATGAAGTACAGTTTATCTGATAAGGTTTAAAAGCCATGTTAACAAGGTCTGTAAAACAATCAGAATGTTAGATTGTCCTGTCAAGGAATTAGACTTTCAAGGCTCTTTTAGCTGCTGGAGAAGCGATGGCGCCAAGTCAAGACGGCTAGTTTGTTTGTATCACGAGACAATTCAAAGTGCTTTTCATAATACATCCAAAGCATTAAAGGGATTTGAGGAGAAGCAATCGAAAGTACATAAAAACAAACTTAAAATGAATTAAATAGATTAAATAAAAAAAGAAAAAAGCTAAAGTAGAATCAAACAGATGCATTGCGAAAATGATCTATTGTAATCTGTCCATGCAGTACGATAATTACACTTGGTAAGATTCCCTGAAATAATCTTTTTTTTTAGACTTTAAACAAGTGAGGAAAAAAAAGTTGTGAAACACTCATTTTAAGCCCTTATTAAGTGAAAAAACCTTCAAACTAACCCAATAATGCTCCTTTTTTTTTAGTGTTGTTTCTTTCTCACGTTGAGAGAAAAGTGTTGTAGCCAAGAATAAAACTCTCAAAACAAGATCATGCAGAATTTTTGGCTTGATATAAGATTGTAATACTTTAAATTTAGTTTTTTGCAGGCAGTGTAAAAAGTGTAAAAAGCAAGAAAAAAAAGTTACAGTGTGAGGAATTAACCATTGTTTTGATTAAAAGGAGCAGCAAAAAGAAAAGTTTTAACATTGATTCAACCCCTTCTGACCACCTCTGACCTCTGTTTTTTTTTTTTTTAAACTAATTCCTTTTATTTATCTATTTGGTCATATTTATGTAATTATTTCTGTAGCATGTATTTATTGTCTTGATTAGTCATTGATTTATTTAATATTTAATAGCACTTTTTTTATATCAGTCTTTTTATTTTCCCCAGATTTATTCCTGTTATTTTGTTTATATATGATTGTAAATAAATTCTAATGTTAAGGGGTTAAAACCTCTTGGTTTCAACAGACCTGCTATTTTCTGGGAGTTTGTTCCACATGTGATGAGCATTAAAACTTAATGCTTCTTGTTTAGTTCTCACACTGGGAACTGAAAGTAGACTTGACCCAGATGACCTGAGGGATCTGGTTGGTTTATGACAAACCAGAAGATCCTGAATGTGTTTTGGGTCTAAACAATTCAGTGTTTTGTAAACTAACAGCAGGAATTAGAAGTCGATTCTTTGACAAACAGGAAGCCAGTGTAAAGATCTTAGGACTGGAGTTTTATGATCCACTTTCTTGGTCTTAGCGAGGACTCGAACAGCAGCGTTCTGGACTAACTGCAGCTGTTTAATGGACTGTTTTGGAAGACCTATAAGGACAGCGTTACAGTCGTCTAGTCTACTAAAGATAAATACATGCACAAGTTGGGACATCAGTCCTTTAATTCTTGATATATTCAATCAAATCTTTAAAATCATCCTTTTTAGAACCCTTATGCACAAAAATGGTCAGAAATCATCAAGCCATAAAAAAAAAATATTAATCATAATTTTAGTTTTTGATTTTTCAAATCACCATCAGTCCTAATCATATCAAATGCTAATGATTAAAAAAAAAAAAAATTACCATTAAATTGCCAAATTTATGTTACAATGTGACTCCATTTTATGGTCTAAAAAGCCCAATAAATTGTTTATTTTCAATACATTTTATACAAGTTAATGTTTCAGAGCTTGGGGAGAGGGTGGGTGGGATTATAGTGCGACCACCTTTGAGTGGAAAAAGCACCTATTTTCTCTCATTTGCCATATAGGATTTGAATGGGTTTCAATGAACATATTTTTGTGCTTGGGTTCCTTATCAGAACTGTTTATATTAATGTTACCAATGGGCTTCAGGGTGAAAAAAAAGAATACATGAATAAAATGTGAGAACACCTGAAAATGCTTGGTTAAGATTTAACCAGTCCAAAATGATACAAAGATTTCTGGATTGATCCGTTGTTTGTAAAACGGTTCACTGAGGCTGGGAAACAATTTTTGGACCCTCCTGTTCGGTGATGATTTAAAAAATGTCATTGTTTAACTGAAGAAAAGTCTGGAACATCCATATATTGATTAGACCAAGGCACATACTTAACCTTTATGGGACTAGAGTCTCCTGGTGAGACAGTAATATAGAGCTACATCAGCATAAATATGAACCGGTATTTTGTTTGTTCCCACGATGGGAGCGAGTGGGATGAAGATGTTGAATAATAGAGGCCCAAAATAGAGCCTTGGGGAACTCCAAATCTCATCTTCGTTTAAGTAGATCTATAGTTAGTGATGGAAGTACCCCGTCTTTCAAGTAGGATTCAAACCAATTTAAAACTGAACCAGAGATTCCCTCCCAGTTTTCCAGTTGCAAATAAGTACAAAGAGATAAGCTTTCCTTTTCCTTACCCTTTTTTAACCATAAGGGGCCCAAAAAGGAGCCTTGAGGGACTCCACGTGCCATCCTTGAATAGATCTATAGTTACCAATTGATGCAAAGTAGTAATAAAACAAACAAAAATTCAAATGTAAGTGCAACTGTGGGCTAATGGTGTTTTTTTCGGTGTGGGACTTATTTAATGCACATAAAATCTGAGTACCAACTTTCGTCATCACATGCTAACCAATTGTGTTGCAGGTTAAAAGAGGAGATTTGAGGCAGGATGAAGTTTTTTCTTCTGAGTGTACCACACTTTCCTCCACACAGGGGCTTCATGATACAGGACAGGTTTGTTTGAACTTTTGTAAACATTACTAAACAGCTGCAATCGCAGAGCAGGTTAATTTTTGCTCATATGTAGAATAATTGACTTGACAGAGGTGTCGAACCCTGAAGTCAGATTTAGCTCAAAGCATTTTTATGTTTTGCTCTGTATGTCATCTATATACTGATGTTTGAGTGAAAGAATGAAAAGAAGGTTATTTTGTTGGTATTCCTGCTGGTTTGTGAGTTTTCCATTTGCTAGAAAATGATGAAAGATGTTGATGACTCATCCAGTTAAGGGGGGCATCCAATGCATCCATTCAACTGGTTGGTCAAACAGATGAAGCTGTCCAGCAGTGGATCAGCCTGTCCTGCCTGTTTTGGAGGAAATACAACAAAAAAAATTATTACAACACTTTTTTCCCCCAATTTAATTTAGCCTTTTATCAGCTTAGACATAAAGTTTTTACTTAATAATTTTTTATATAGTTTGTTAAAGTCAGCAGTGAACATATATTCACTCTCTTCCAGGCCCCAAAGGGAGCACCATCCTTCCAGTTTTTTACCAGTATTCAGTGGGAGCTGAAGCATAAAGCCACCAGACTCTTCCAGAAAGCAGCCTACAAGGTAAATGTCCATGTAAAAATGTACATGTGTGAGGATGAGCAAAGATGCACATCATTCTGTTTCTTCCTTATGAGAGGCTTGTCGATTTAGTTCACTCATCTGGAAATTCCCGATTAAATTAAAACGCTGTCAGTGTTTCAGTGCAGTTCACCAGTTTGCTTTTTCACTTCTTCCATCTTCCCTAAGGACATCACTCTCTACCTCTAACACGTTTCAACAGGATACATCAAAATATGAAGTTGTGGGGGGAGGAGTTGTTGTTTTTGTTATTGTCATCATAATCATATTTTTTTGCTCTCATATTTCTAATCATTATCATAAATTACTATCATACTTGTTGTCATCATATGTGGGAACAACAACATTATACCCCCCCTCTTGTTTGGAGGGGATTGTTTTATTAATGCTAGTAGACTTATTATTGATAATAATTGGATTATTTATTCATCTACGTACAGCGGGCCTCGTGATTCTTATTTGCTTTGAGATGCACTGTGAGCTGTAAGGTTTTATAACGACAGGTGTGTGCCTTTCCGAACCAAGCCCAATTAGTTTAATTAAACACGGCTGGACTCCAATAAAAGTGTTGGACCATCTCAAGTATGATCAGAATAACTGGACAGCACCTGAGTTAGATATCACAGCAAAGGGTCTGAATACTTCGGAAAATTTCATATTTCAGTTATTTGTTCTTTTTAATAAATCTACAAAAATGTTTAAAATTCAGTTTTTCTGTCTAAATCAATCAATTATTTTTATTTTTAAAAAATATTTTAAAAACGTATTTATTTAAAAATATTTTAATTCTTTTTTATTTTTATTCATTTTTTATTTTTTTCATTTATTTAAAAACTTTTTATTTAAAAACAATTTTAATCAATGATTTTAGCAAATTAACGGTATGTTACCAACTGCACAGACAGTTTATACACCGAAATCTCACGCCACTGTATTCTGTTGCTTTCTTTGTCCCCCTAACCCCGTCTTGTCATGTTTCTCCTGCAAAATAAGGGGGAAAAAATGTAATCTGCAGTAAACAAGTGGACTTGTCTGAATCTCATGCACCTTGTTCGGGGCTTGTGATGGAGGAAGGAAAAGTCTAAAAAACTTTAAATGCCAAAAAAAAAAAGAGTTAAATTGAACCTGAAATCCCTCTGACACCTGGCCTGAGATGACGAGAATGAGCAATAACATGCTGCGTTGCCCTTTACTCTTCCAGGTCCTGATCCGCTGTCGCATGAAACGAAGACTGGCCTGTTTGAAGAAACTGGCAGGCAACATGAAGACCTTTCCCTCAACGCAGAAAGGTTTGATCATCCTGTGATCTAATCAAGATATAATCTCATCATGACACATGTTTGATTGAAATGATCCCATGTGCATTCAGTTGTAACTAAAAAGTTTTCTAAAATCTTTATTTTGTCTTTTTTTTTCATCAGCAGAGGAGGAGAATACAAATGAACTGAAAATCTCTCCAGACAAAATTTTTCCAGCATCTTTCTCCATTCCCTCTAATGAGGATGACCCTTTAGTGAGTACAGCGCAGACGTGCCAACACCAAACTGAGAAATAAAGACACAACGCTTGTTCCAACCTCTGCCCTGCACAGAGAAGAGTCAGTCTTCAGCTGAGCAAATATTTCCATTTATCTTGATATTTCCAGGCTCTCAGTAATTTAATGACAGCGCCTGTGGATCCGGTTGATGTAACCGTGACAACGCACGTTCCTTTCTTCAAGCTTCAGGTGCGTATTTTGCTGCGTTCTCTCCACTTTTACGCCCAGCATCCGTTTATCAGCTATTCCCAACGTTTCCTTGCAGAGCAGCTTCTCCCAGCTGACATTTGCCAAAAGAAAAGCCCACACTCCTGTCATGTTTCCAGTCCACTATACAGACAGACAACCATATGCGCTCACACTCACACCAGCTTAGCATCACCAATTAACTTAACGTGCATCTGTGTGGACAGGAGCACCCAGAAAAAAAAAGCCGGACATGGACTGGGAGAGCACGCACAGTCCAGCCAGCTGGCTTTGTCTGCTTTAATGACTCAGGAAAATCAGCATCTGCTTTGTTTTTCTTCTCTCCTCTCTTGTTAATAATCCCACAACCTGTAAGATTTCTCATGTGACCCTTCCAGACCTTTTGTTTCTAGGCTTTTATTGTCACCTTCACAAGTTTTAACAGTAAAAAAAAAAAAGTCACTTACACGTTTTTTCATCAGTATTAACACTCTGTCAGATCCGGTAAAAAAAATCTGCCGCAGCCTGAGGACGGATTTTGTTTCCTCTGCACTAGGGCTGGGACGCTTTCCTCTCCATTCAATTCTTTTTCAAATTTTTCTTGGGTGCCGATATGATTTGAATTGCAATTCTGCGATATTACCAATTTTTGTCATTTTTTTTGTTTGCTTTTTTAACCCCCATACCATGTGAAAAAATTTAACCGGGAACCATATTTCCCCCAAAAAACTGTACATCACGTGAGTCCGTTTTTAAGATTTATTCAGCAGCGATATGTTTGAACCAGCTGAAAATGAAGCATTTAAATTTGGAAAACACAACATAGCAGCGAGACCATAATTGTGCTTGCCACTTTTATAAAATAAAAAGTAAAAAAATAAAATAATCCAAAACTTAAAAAAAATCTAATTTTTAACAAAGATTTCATTTATAAACAAAAAATTATTTTAAAAATTGTTCGACAAAAAATCGCGATATCTATGTGAATCGATTTATTATTTGAAATTCCACAATATTACTTGTGATTGATTATTGTGATGCTGAACTTTACTGAATTGTCCCTCTCTGTCCACCAACTCAACGCAACATGCTTCCTCCTACAGTCACATATCGGGTTAATGGATTAATCTAAATAGACTAGGTATGGCTGTATGTTTGTCTGTCTTTGTACGGACTGACCGGCGTCTGCCTCGTCTTTTTTCTGTGACAGCTTAGCTTCTGTCTTCTCCTGATAGGATAAACTAGGCTGTAGAAGAAAGGATGGATTGACTCCTGAAGGGTCACCTACTGATTAAACCTGATTTCTCTCCCTGAAAGAAACGGCTAATCTCCGGAGCTGTACCTCACCGGGCACTATCCGTCCTGCCGCTGTCTTTAAAACCACCCGGCGGAGCTCAGGAATCCTCAGCAAATCCTTTGTTTTAGTGGCTTTGTTTTACACAAAAGAGAAAGCAAAAAACAAGAGGTGGAGAGACGAAGGGCAGGGATGAACAAGCAGGATGCCAACTGGGAAAATGGGTCTTTTTTTCATGTGCATAGAGGCTGGAGGGTGATGTTGAAATACTGCGTGTTGTGGGAGTGAAGCTTTGCATTGTGTTCCAATGCTGTTTTTGTTTATTTCTCCTAAATAATCAACATAAATAACATAATCATCAAAAATGATTTTAGGTTATATGATAATCTGGATTTTAATAAACAAAACGGCATTACTCAAAATTCTATTTTATGTGTTGCATAGGTTCCCCAGCACTACAAGCTCATGGGTTACCAGCCTGTTTCAGCCTTGGAAGCATTTAACTCCTATATTCCCACAACTTTGGCGAGGCCCCTTCGCAGCGGAGCTTCGGTTAGTGTCACACCTCAACTTCAGCCTCTATAATTCATAACACATCACCTGTATGCAGACTTCCAACCTGGTCCATCTGCTCATTTCTTGCATTTTTTATAATCTTTTAGGACATTTCGGTGCCCCCTGAAGACGGAGCTCAATTTGTCAGAGCAGTGGAGCCCGAAGCAGAAGAAGAGGAGACCGTTACTCTCTCTTTTAAGGCTCCCGAAGCTCTGCTCAGACCTTTTCCAGCCAACGCACTCCGAATCTTCGTAAGGCTTTGATTTACCAATGCTTAGTGCTTCTTCATGCATACTGATATTGTAATATTATGGTTTAGAATCCAGCCCCGGGGCTCCAGGCCTACAAACCTGACCCTAAATACCTTGAGAGCGATTTGGAGTTTCACCTCTGCCCTCTGCCGAGGTAAAACACAACCTTAGATACCTTTTAAATCCTGTTGAACTTTAAAACATTTTTTTTAAATCAGTTGTTTTCGTGCAGGTACACACTTCCTGGGAACAACACGTGTGACTCGAGGACACAAACTCCACACACTCTGTCTCTCCATCACAAGGTCTTTTTCTTTCACACTCTGAGTTTCTCTGGAACGCTTTAAGTGTCTATAAAGTATTTGACCATGGTTGTTTCTGATATGAAATTCAAATAGTTCGTTTTTTTTAAATGGCTGCTCTGTGAAAAAGAATTTTTTTGTTAAAGTGGCTGAGGATAACAGAAAATAGCACCTGTCTCATACCAGGCTTTTCTTTCTTGCAAACAGAAAGCGATCGCCGGAGTCATGAAATGGAAAGATTATGACTCCATGTTCTTGAATGGCCTGTCCAAGCAGCCAGCTCTCGCCAGTGACTGCGCTCCACGCAGGTAGGTCAGAACCTATGTGTTTGTTTTCTTTGGTCCAGGTAAGTGCTGTATTAGCTGAACCTCAACAGACCTGCTTTAAAATGTGAGCTGTGAAGGCTGAAAATGCTTTTACCTCCCTGCTGATATAAATGAATCATGATTGGCCGCTGGAGTTTGCCTCCGCAACACTGTGTACAGTATCATGTTGTGCTACTTCCTGTCCCTGATATTTATAGTAAGAATAACTTTATAATGGCAGCAGCTTACCAAAAGATAAATAAGGGACTATATTTCCCACGTTTAACACCCTTATATGCAGTAAAATGTCACGAAGCTCCACTTGAACCCACAATTCCTTTGTTTACTGTCAATGTTTACACAGTTGAATGTGTTTGTTGTTTACTTCTGCTGCTCATAATTTCAACTTTTGAGCTTCTGTTTTTAAAACCATAATAATACATGTTGTTATTATTAACAGTTTGAATTAATCTAATGGTGAATTAAAGTGTTTTCATGTTAGTTGTGTAAGGTTTTATATATCAGACCATAAGGGGGAAAAGAATGTGAGCATCTATAAGAAAAGAGGGTTTGTGTGTTAACACAATACCAAGTAGGAAAGACATCAGCAATGATCTTAGAAAAGTAATTATTTCTCCCCATCATTCTGGGAAAGGTTATAAGGGCTTTTCCAAACTATTTGGAGTTCATCAATTTAAAGAGAGACAACATTAACCCTTAAAAGCCCGACCCAAGAAAAAATCTTTAAAAAAAAAAAAGATATCTGAAATCTTTATTTGGCCCTTTAACAAAATGAAAAAAAAATTAGATTAAAAATTTTTTTTTGTGTGTTTACCATTTATTAATGGGTGATGTGTCAAGTATCGGTGTTTTCACTAAGTTTTTACCATAAAGTGATGCAAAAGGTCTCAGAGACTTTATTTATCGAATATGAAACATACGGCATTGTAGGGTTAAAGACAGCTGACTGTCTTAGTTCAGTCCAAAGTCAGATCCTGCTGTGCTCAGAGAAAGTAAAAAAAACCAAGAGCTACACTCTCCAGGCCTCAGTTAGCATGTTTAATGTTAATGTTAGAGAAAGACTGAACAAGTAAGACTTGTTTAGAAGGATTACAGGAGAAAGGTCAAGGTCAAATTTATCTATATGGTGCCTTTCCATCATTATGACTTTTTTTTTTCTATTTTTTTTTCTATTTCTTATCCTGATTTTTCATTTTATCTTTTTTTTTTTTTTTACATTGTTTCTATGCAGAGCACCCAAATTTCATTATTCCTTCAATGACAATAAAGGATATTCTGATTCTCATTCTGATTATGAATACTCAGGTCCAACACTTGCCTGCTGTTGGATCTTTTTAAACCAGGTTGGTCTGGACCAAGCTCTTTTATCCTCCTTATTCTTAAAGTAAACCCTGTGAAAGGATTTTTTTTCTTCTAAATTTCTTCTAAAGCTGCCGTTCCCTCCTTAGGTTTATGTGCTAAAGAACATAAAACAATGCTGATTGGTCTGGGATCATTGAGAGAGCAGCCTCAGGTCACGGGTTTACCAAAGGTTAAAGGTCTCACATTGAAACCCATTTGGCCGACGTCCCTTGCCCATGAAACTTATATATTTGTACAGGAAGTGATGAACTAAATACAACCAGACACATGCAGGCACATTGTATGAATAATCTATTTTAACGTACTTAAAAATGTTGCATTATCTAATTAATTTATGTTTAAGGGATGCAGTGTTCTTGATGTATTTTGGAGTCAAATAGCTAAAGCTTGACTAAATGTGGGTCATGCAACAGGACAATGATCCCAAACATCACGGGTGGACTTAGTTTTTACACTGTTTCTGCACCTTAACTTAGTTTTTATTAAATAAGTAATGACACCATGTAATAAGCCATGTGTTGTTCAGCTGGGATTATATTTATCTAATTTAAGACCTGATGGCCCAAATAATATATTATGTCCTGAAACATAAAACATTTCAATTTGACTCTTAAATTCTTATTTTCAGTATCTAGATGTTTACCTTCTTGGACAGGATATCATCCTCTATCTGTCCTCCTTCAGCAAGCATCACTATTTACCAGTTTTAGTATCCATGCCATCAGCTCTCGTTGCAGAAACAGGACTTCTTGCAGCTGTCTGCTATGAATATGTAATAGAGAAATCCACAAAACTTCCACCACCTGTCAGGTTGCAGGATGTCAGATAGCTGATTTGCAATGAATCCAGGCGAACTCATTTTACATTCATGGGGTTGGAGGAGATTGTTTGGGACAGCATTTTGCACTTAAAGTAGTTCAGCATGTTGGATTTGGAGGACCAGATTTGATCTTACTTTATTTAGTTTAGTTTTATTTTATTGTTTTACTTTTGTGAAATTGTATTTATTTTATGTTATTTCATTAATTTTTTTTATTTTTATTTATTATGTTTTATTTAATTTTTTTGTAATTTCATTCATTTTATTTGATCTTTTTAAATTTTTTGTTGAGTTTAATGTTTTATTTTGTGTAATTCAGTTTTATTAATTTTATCTTATGTTATTTCATTTTGTTTTGTTTTTCTATTTTAATTATGTTTTACAATTTCCCTTGGGATCAATAAAGTTATCTATCTATCTATCTATCTATCTATCTATCTATCTATCTATCTATCTATCTATCTATCTATCTATC
>JBBBVU010000026.1:13930587-13952955 GCA_037177055.1 Atherinosoma microstoma | reverse complement strand
TTTGCAGCCAGCACCTAGTGGAGGAGGGGGGAACTGCAATTTTTGGCACTTCCGCATAGGCTTCATGTTTCTAAGCCCGAGATTGCCCCTTGCCCATGCTTCACAATTGGTATTGGTGTGTGTGCTCACATGCTGTTGCACCAAACATCTCCACTTTGGTCTTTTCTTTAAAAACACCTGGTTTGCAGATCAAAGAAGCTATATGTGTAGGTGTCATGCAGGTGTGATTAATCTTTAGTTTGCATCATGTCTTGCCTGATAAATCTTTCTATTTCAATTAATTGAAGCTGTGTCGTTGCTTTGACCGGAAAAGATTTGACAAATATTCCTCACTTTGGGGTTGATTAAAACAGCAGCAATGGTTCCTTTTGGGCCCGAACTTGCTTTCAAACATTAGGAATTCTGAGGTTTTGTGGTATCGATTGATTGCTCTGCGACTTAAATTGCCTCTGTCACCTCCCAGTCATCAAACTTAAAGTGATTTTTGCCATCACGGGAACATTAGGAGCCAGAATCATAACTCAAACTGAGAGCGTAGCACAGGCTTAAAAGGGCCATTTAGTCTTTCTCATTTTCGCACACTTATCATGGAGGTGTGAAAGTAATTTTTCTTTTTTTTGAATAAGAAAAGTGACAGGCTTTTCATTGCTTTATAGCTCAGAGTTTGTTTTCTTTTTTAAATGCCCCTTACAAAATTATAAGCTGCTCTTGAGTGTTTTTTGTAAAGGTGCTGTTCTATATTTTATGCACTTAGACTTGAGTTGTTTTGGATAAGAAAGAAAAACATGCATGACTCCCGTTTGTAATTGCCTCTCCTTTAAATGTCATTTCCATCTCGTTTCCCCCCTTGATCGTGCTAAATTCTTCACGTTCCTTTTTACTTTACCCCGAGCAGGTTTTTTTTGTTCCATTTTTGCCATACAGGCTTATTTAAAGTTCACCTTTGTTCTGATTTAACTCTTAATTAGAGACCTAACAATACCTTAAAAATAGAGGAATTCCACTTGACACTTTTGGTTTCACACTAGTTCACAGTGCTGTACTTTTGAATGTCAGTGTCTGACGTAGCCTCAAGTAATGCAGAATTACTGAAAACACGTCTATGTGGTGCGACTGTAGCGCTTTTTGTCACTGTTGCTGATGTCTGATAAGGCTTCATGACTGCAAAGTGAACAGAAAATATAGACTAGACTTCATGTTGCTGGAATTAATGAACGTCCTTGACGTCAACACCCAAGACAGACACAGTGCTTTTGAAATATTTTCTACTATCGCTACTTAAAAATGTTGTTCATAGCCTTGAGAAATGGATGGGATCAATTGGTTTCAGCTTAACAGGAATATGAAATGATGCCAACATTGAAATTAGTCGTGACAAGAAGGAAGTTTGAGTGCTAAGGTTTTACTGACCAGGGCGGGAAAAAAAGAAATTTTATTGGTAAATATGGCAGGTGGAAAACAACACATGACATTTTATGCTGCTGTAATTTATTAACTAAACTGAGCCAACATCCCCTAGAATTGCGCAAAACCTAAATATTGCAATAAAAATCTGGTAATGGCAACACCTACATTTCGAAAAACATCTCAAATATCGCCAAAAACTTTTTTAAGCTCTCATGAAGAGGTTTTTCAGACATATCGATATAGAAGTATTTCGCAAAAGTGTAATGAAAACACTTTTTCTGCATTTCCATTTCACCAAAATTTCACCAGTAGGGGTGAAATTTTAGAAATATCGCTTTTATTTTGCATAAAGTTGTAATGGAAACGCAGAGGTTTTGTCAGGTCTGCAGCATCAAGGGGTGTAGAAATGATTGCAATTTTGCAGTAGGGGCTTTAAATTTTTTTTACTTAAAGGTAATAAAATGCCAAGGAGGAAAGACATCTGCAATGATTTTAGAGAAGCAACTTGTTGCTGCTTTTCAGTCCAGGAAGGGTTATAGAGTCATTTCCTAACAATTTGGAGTTCATCATCCTACAAAGAGAAACCAATCAATCAAACTTTGTTTATAAAGCACTTTAATCACAACATTAAGCACAACATCTTTCCCCTTAATTTTAAAATTGTACAATTATGAGCTCTCCTTCTGGTCTTTGTCAGCAGGCTGTAACAGAGTTATATAGTCTTTTTCAGAACACCTCTCTGGTCTTTCTCAAAAGAAATATTAATATTAAAGAATTCTAAAGAAATATTCACAAGTGGAAAACATTAAAGATAAATTCTTCCCAGGTGTGGACGTCCCAACAAGTTCACCCCAAGGTCAGACCTTTCAATGCTCAGAGAAACTGGAAAAAACCCAAAAGATGCATCCTCAGACTGGACCAAAACTGGACCAAACAGCCGAATAATGATCCCAGAAAATGGTTCTACAAGCTCTAGAATCATGGGGTGAATATGGAGTTTTGCACACCGTTTCTGGATTTTTTGTTCAATAAATGACAGTTTATTCATCTGCCGTTGGGGGTGTCCCCTCAATCACATCCTTCCAACAATCCTGCGTGGGTCAGTGCACCACTCTATAGTAAATATATAGGTATGCTTTTGTTTGGGAAATTTATCTTCTGGTCATTTTCATGTACATTGATCTTCATTTTAATGCAATGAAACATATTCATGCTGTATGTCATGTCGTATGTTTATGGAGACTCTGCAGATAGGCTGTAGTTCGACTCCAGCTGCAGTCTCATTGAGGTGAGAGTTAGTTTTGAGGACTACAAACTTGTTTTCATGCATGCACTGTCCACGTGCTCAGCTCTAACAGGGATTGGCTGAGAGGGATGTGGGCTGAGACCTTGAGTAGAGTTAAATGCAGCATGATAAATGACATAAAGGACAACTGGAGCTTAACTGGATTTACTTCTCACTGATGGTTGCACGCAAACTTGTCCACCAAGTGGCACTACCGTCCCCAGAACTGCTACATCCATACATGAGAGGCCTGTGACCCTTTTCTTGGAAAACATAGATAAATAAAGAATAATTTTTTTTTTATCCCCATTTCTCTTGGTGGGTCTAATTTAGGCTGTAACAGACTGGAAGTATAATTCAAATCAGTATCTGGAAATGGATTGCAGGAGATGGCCTATCTAGGAGTCTGAATTTGGTCTACTTATCCGGTTGATAGGCAGGGAATGTGACCGGATACATAAACAGACATGCTTTCATTTCACGTTGTGAGGGTTGTGCAGCGTAGCATTAAATAGGCCACCGACACAAAACGGGGGCCAAATAAATCCCCCTGACATTTCCACAGACGGATACACAAATGTTTGTTTTTGATGGGCGAGGAGGGGGGGGGACAAATGGCAAATAAAATCCTTTTTTTTGTCAGGCAGAGTTGGGGAAGTCCTTACCTTAGCTTGAGTTTTTTCTGGGACTTGGATTAATCAGGGACTGATTGGAGAAATGCTACAGATCCCGCAGCTTTCAGGCTGTATTACAGGATTTCACGGTTAGAAAATGATTTTTTAGTACTTCTTTCAGTTCAGTTAATATGTCTGAACATTAATCATTCTGTCCCTCATGGTCAGAGATAAGAAACGCTCAATAAACCATCTGCACTTCTTGATATCAGCTGTGCATCAACATAGAAGGATTGTGGAGTTATTTTAAAGCTTACTGCATTTTTTTTCTTAAGCTGGAGCTTTACAAGATGTTGGGGTTAAGACCCATATCACTGCTGCTTGAGGCGTTGTGGCATAGTACCTTGTTAGAGCATTTTCAACTCTCCTCACATCACACGTGCAAGTATTTTTGTGAAATGTGTGAGCGTGTTGGAAATTTCCTTTTTGCGAACCCTTATTCCCTCCTCAGGCAATTTTTCTTAACTTTTTTTCTTTCGCTTGGTGATCATTTCGGCTGCACACATTTTTGCAATAACTTATTTTCAGTCCAATTTTTTATATCCAGTTTCTTTTTCAGTAACATTTTACACCCTTTGATGACCTTCATGTCCAAAAATGTCCAGTCACAAAAACTGCTACTAAACTATCAGAAATGAATATTTTTTTCTGCTTTAAAATTTTTTTTTTTAAATAAATCATTCCAACAGCTTCAGACCTGCTCATAACTATTCAATCATTTTAACCTTTAAGATACCACTTTGCATATTTGAATTACTGCCTTAATGGTTACAAAAAACACAAACATTGTTTTCCATATAATAAATATCAGGCGGATGGGTCTTTGGTGATTAGTGTCTCGGATATGGCAAAGATTTGCAAAAAAAAAATTATTTGATTGTATTTGTATTATTTATGGAATTTCATATACTTCCTCTAGGGACCTTGTAAAAAATGTACACGTGCAAAAAATTAGTACAAAATCATTATAAATCAATATTTTTTTCAGCTTTTTTCCCCCCATAAATCCTTAAACAACTTCAGACTTGTTCCAAACTACCAAACATTCAATCATTTCTAGGATTTTAACCATTTAAATACCAGTTTGAATATTGGAATTACTGCCTTATTGATTATAAAAAACAAAAACTTTATTATTTTCCATATTATAAATATCAGGGGGATGGGTCTTTGGTGGTGTTTAGAGTCTTGGATATGTCAAAGATCTGCCAGAAAATATATTTGATTGCATTTGTATTTTTTGTGGAGTTTCAGATACTCCCTACATGTGGAAAAAAACTACAAAATAATCATACATCAATATTTTTGTTTTTTTAAATACAAATCACTTGAACAACTGCAAACCAGTCTTATTATTTGAATGGCTAATTATTCATTAAAGAAATATACAAAACATTAATTATTTTCTATAGAATAAATATTACAGGGATGGGGCTTTGATGGGGCTTCGAAGGGTCAAACGTAGTTGTTTTGTGAGAGAGGGAGTAGAGCTTTTTGCATAAATATTTTACATCTAGAGGTGTAATATGCCTTATTTATGTCAAATCTCCCTCCTTCTGACCTCCTGCATGAGACACTTCTTTCCTCAGTTTTATTCTTTCTTACAGTTTTGGTTCAAATCAGGGAAAAATCAAGGAGAAGGGGAAGAACTAGGATTAGTCTCAGATAAAATGGAAGGGTCAGAAATGTAAAGTTTATCTCAGCCTCACAAGCAGACATCACAACACCACAAGGGGTGTCAAACTCCGGTCCTCAAGGGGCTGCTATCCTGCAGATTTTTGTTGTTCACCTGCTCCAACACACCTGACTGAAATGAATGGGTCATGATCAAAAGTTTGACAACAAGCTGTTGGATCCATGTTATTTGAATCAGGTGTCTTGGAGCAGGAGAAACAACAAAAACCTGCTGGATAGCGGGCGTTGAAGACCAGAGTTTAACCCCCCAAGATTCAGCCAGATGCAACTTTCCAACTTCGTATCAGCAACATGATTTAGTTTTTGCGTTTTTGACATTGAATCAGAAGAAATCTCTTTGTTGTATCTTTATACTCTCTGCAGTTTGTACAAAATACTCAAAATATCCTTTTACGATCAATATTTTGTCATTTTTCTTGAAACTCATGTGATTGCTTAATTTCTGACTTTGCGCCACCAGTAATGTTGGCTTAGAATCTGTACAAGTTTTATTTTTCCGACACCCCCCTCTCCCCCCGTCTGGCTTTTCTGCTTTGTGAAAACTAGTGCAGCTTGACTCAGAAAACAGACCAGGTGCATATTTTTAGAGGAGTTAAGAGCCACTTCTGAAATGATGCACATCTGTTGTGAGGTCAAAATCACCTCTAATAATTAAAGCAGAGAGCTGATGTAATCCATGGGTAAGATATGTTCACGAGCTAGAAATGTATGAGGTGAAAGCAGTTGAGTCATATATCTATAAGAGTAATAATATACATGTAACTCACCAGCATGTTTTTTAGTGCCACCTCTTCAATTGCTTGTTAACCCAAATATCAAATCGGCCAATCACTTGGTAGCAACTCAATGCATTTAGTCATGGAGACATGGTCAAGATGACTTTCTGAAGTTCAAACTGAGCATCAGAATGAGGAAGAAAGGGGATTTAAGTGACTTTGTATTTCAGAAATTGCTAATCTACTGGGATTTTCACACTCAACCATCTCTAGGGTTTACAGAGAATGGTCTGAAAAAGAGAAAATATCCAGTGAGCAGCAGTTGATGTCAGAGGATAATGGGCCTTGAAGCAGATGAGATACAGCAGCAGAAAACCACACCATGTACTCCTGTCAGCTAAGAACAGGAAACTGAGGCAACAATTCACACAGACTCACCAAAACTGGACAATAGAAGATGGAAAAACGTTGCCTGGTCTGATGAGTCTCCATTTCAGCTCCAGATTCAGATGCTAGGCTCAGAATCTGGTGGAAACAACGTGAAAGCTTGGATCCATCCTGCCTTGGATCAGTAGTTCAGGCTGGTGGTGGTGTAATCCTTTTCCACTGGGCTGGTTCCTGTGCTGGTTCGGAGACGGTGCCAGACTGAACACCAGTTCTTTCGATTTCCACCTCCTGTGCACTGGTTCCTGGCTCTAAACTCTTTGCTGGGCCAGAGTTAAGAAACGCTTCATGTTGGTTGGGACAACTGGGATGGGGCTACCTGTATTCATCAAGCCAGCTTCCAGATGACAATTGCAACCTTCTTTTAGACCGGGATACACAATCGATAATTTGTGTCTTCTTCAAAACGGAAGGCTTTGGTTTGATCACAGATATACTGAAAGATTGTCGGGATAAACTGAAGTTTTGCAAAAAACTGCTGCAATGTAAAATCCGGAACAATAAAGTCCCACCAGTATCTTGACTGTGGATGTGCCTAGATAGCAGCTGACCTCCGCATCAGAATCTGCCTTAATATCATAAAATAAAGAGGACGTAAATGTCATTGTGTTTGTACTGCTACTAGTGATCAATGCTAACAATGGCTAGAAAAGATATTTTAAACTGACTTGAAATAATTACCTTTCTCCTTAAACATAGTCACTGTTCTCTTTGGAGAAGGGTTCCTTGGAAGCACCAGAGTGGAACCAACTGAGCTCTGACACTAGCACCAGTTAATCTTTGGTCAAAAAGGGGTATTTGTACCAGTGTGGCGTGGTTTAACCACTACAGCTTTCTATTGCTGACAATGTCAATCCCTTTATGACCACAGTGTGCCATCTTCTGATGGCTACTTCCAGCAGGATAATGCACCATGTCACAAATATTCTCCAACTGCTTTCTTGAACTTTACTTCAACGGTCTGCACAGTCACCAGATCTCAATACAATATTTCACCTTTGGGATGTAGCAGAACAGGAGATTCTCATCATGGATGAGCAGCAACTGTGTGATGCCATCATGTCAATATGGAGCCAAATCTTTGAGGAATGTCTCCAACACCTTGTTCGATCTCTGACACCAAGAATTAAGTTAGTTCTGGAGGGAAAAAGTGATCCAACCTCACACAAGCAAGGCAGACCTTATAAAACGGCTGGTGAGTGGATAATGCTACGCGGTCCATCATCACGAGAAGGTTCTTGCTTTGAATTTTATGTGGTTCTTTCTGTAAGAGTTAAAATTTTCTCATGTGTGGCCTCTCTTTGAGTCCTATAGCTTCCTCCCACAGTTCAAAAACACAATGAATTGTGGATCCTTAAATTGCCTGTAGGTAGAATGTCGACTTGTCTCACCCTATGACAGCTGGGATAGACCCATCCCCTCAAAACCTTGAACAGGCTTGATAAAACCTGTTACTATTATCACACACTGATGCTTTAATACCCTAGAAAACTAAAGAGCTCTGCAGTAGTGTAGTATCATTGCAATGTTCCTGTAATATCCTTGATAATTGTTTTAATTAGGGTTATAACAGTCTTGAACCTGCCATTCCTGGAACAATACCTGCACCACTGGCTGACTTAATCCTTTCAAAAGGCCAGAAGGACAGAGGAAAGAAATAATTCCCTTACTCACACTCTCTGTGTGAAAGCACTGCTTTCAGAGCCATTGTAGGATAATTAGAAACCCTAAGTGGTCCAAAGATCTTTTGAGTTCTTCCAATTAAAGTCCACCTCCAGTAACTGAAGTCAAAGCCGTACATTGTTCCACAAGCAACTTGAATAGTCAGTCATGTTCTCAACGACACACAAGAGAGTCGGCATCACTTTGGGGCTCATAGGGGAAAATTGCTTCAAGCATTTACCGATGTCTGAGAACTGTGGGGAAAGCTCCTTTTTATTTAAGACACAAAACAACCTAAAAGAGAATCTGAGAAGTGGTTACCAGCTGCTTGTTTACCACTAATTAGCTTAGTAACCACAGCACAAACATACTGAGGCTCTAAGCTACTTGTCCAATTACTGAGCAAGATGAGCCCATTGTAGCCAGGACTATTCCCAGTGAGCATCTGCAGCATTACTATTGTTTTAAAGTACTCATTTTCACATTCATTTGATTTCCTCATGTGGAATGTAGTTCTGTTAAAATTGGTCTTTCTTTCAGGGAGACCTGGCCAAGACAAAAAAACAGGACTGTGTAGTTAATGTTTAAGACATGTTGTTTTCTCAGGTTCAAAGTCAGGTGTGCAGCAGAAAAGCTCAAAATAAACCTGCTTGCCTTGTGATGTTCCTCTAATTAGAGAGTTCTCAACATCTATTTCAGTCTGTTTATCCTGCCTGGCTCTCTTTAAACTCATTGCATACTATTAGAGATGTATGTTGCTACTTAAATATTTCTTTTGATCAGGTACAATGGCATCACTGGAATCCTTTCAATTAAACTGTTTCTGTTCATACTGATGGTGCATCTTATGGTTTGTTCTTCAAAACTGTTGCAGTCATGAGTACAGGTAGTATTCACAAAGGCTATAATATTAAAAAGCACTGACAACTTAGCGATAATCGTATAGAATTGCTCCAATCCCCAACTCTTTGAGAGAACCAGCAGACCCTGCAACCCACAGGACCCAAAGGAGCTTTCCTTTTCAATGCTGCAAATTCATAAATTTAGAACAGGGGTCCTCAATCCTGGCCCTCGAGGGCCGATGTCCTGCAGGTTTTAGAAGTTTCCCTGCCGCAACTAACCTGACTCAAATCAATGGGGTAATTAACTGCTGTTCAACGTCTACGTGCTCCCACTCGCTCACATTATAAAAAACAGCAAACCTCCCCTTTAAATTTTCCTTTATTTCTTTGTCTTCTTAGATGAGATTAATGAATACATGCCGCCCTCTGCTCGTGCAAATTGTTTTTAACACTTCACCACTCTTATATAATGTGGGAAATATAGTGAACATTCATAAAATTAGACTTTAGCATATGTTTTTTGGTCATGTATTGAAATGCTAATATGCTCATCCAATCTATGTAAAGTTATAATTCAATTATTCATTCACTCATCATCATAATGAATACACAAGGGCAGTCCCTTGCAGCAATGATGCTCATTGAACCTTGAAATGATGTGAAAAATAAACTTTTGTCAGTTCAGTCAGCTTTATTGCTCGCTTGGTGCTACACTGATCATTTGCCATCTGTACTCTTTTTTTCCCTCCGCATCGCTGTATTCCTCTCTTTTTCACTTGCCATTTTTGAGCAAAATGCTGTCATTTAACTGCGTCCAAATCTGTGGATCCTGTCGTGTACTTGGTGTTCTGCTGTGATCAGAAATCACAGCGCATTTGGTGAACTTCAATGTTTTTTCTAACTCGATTTCTTCTTGTGAGAGATAGATTTTGGCTTTGGAGAATTTAAACTCAACCCCTGGAAGTATTTTTCCTTCTCGGAAACTCCGTATTTCTGGAATTAATTTTACAGTTAATAAAGCAATTTCATTAAGATTCCTCATTTTGAGTTTCAGCAGCAAAACCACATTTTCCAGCCATCAAAACTGCCACAAATCAAAGTTAATGAGAGCACAAATTGTCATTTCCGTCTGTTTGTTAAATTTTTTGACAGTCTGTCTTTACAAAATGAAAGGTGTTTGATTTGAAGAAAATAACCTGAATACAGCAAAAAAAGACTCTTTTAGCTGATCACACAGATGTTTACATAAAGAGTAGGTGTAGGCTGAGAATAAACTTGCTTTTAATCTTGTGCACACATGGACCAGTGGTTCCCAACCTAGGATCCAGAACCCCCTTATGGGGTCCCCTAAAGAGCACAGGGTGTCCCAGAGGCTTTTAACATTAAGCACCATTGTGATTGATGTCAACACATTGTACCCATTTTAAGAAAAAAAAAGATAAAAAAAAGTGATAAACATAGCTACGATACAGGAGGCCCCTATACCGGTGGTTCTCATACTTTTTCTACTACGCCCCTCCATCCCTACAAAACTAACACACATACTAAAGATAAAGTATTTTTTTGGCCAAATGGCCCTTTCATGTTCCCTCAAATACGTAAATAGGTACGTCAAATCCGTCTGCGTCTCCATATGAATGACGGCTTCTGTCCATCTTCTCTGCACTGCCCTCTAGTGGATGTATTTCCTAGCAACCATGCCAACAAGCAGTGAAGTTTGACAATGTTTGAAATGTTCATATCCATTTATGTACATAACAGAAGCATAAATGAGGCTTAAATATGCTCTAGAGCTGTTTCCTTTTTACAATTATCTATACAACTTCACAAAGAAATGTTAGATAATCAAAAAAACTGTTTTTATTTCCTTAAAGCAGTTCCTAACCTATTTTCCTTGAGAACCCCCTTCACTCTGCTCCACCCTGTGCTGAAACCATGCTGATGTTATGCTTTCAAAAGTGAGATTCTTACCATATGCAAAGCATTGGATTCCGGCTGAGTCCTGTCTTTGCATAAAGCCAAAGATAAATTAACAACATATACCCTTACTTTTTTTTTTTTCTTAAAATAGGTACAATGTATGGGCATTAATCACAATAGCTCTGAATATTCAACCCCCTGTGCTCTTCAGGGGACCCCCTTCGGAACCACTGCCTTAGAATTAAGTTTTACTGTCACACCAACTGTTTGGGAAGAAACTCAACCCCATCATACATATACTGTAACACAGAGCTGCTGGTCCCACCACAGTTTGAAAATGGACAGTTATGCCTGTGAAATATGTTAAGATATTATCAGGCAATCAGGTCTGCACATAGAAATGATGCCTGTCCTCTGTGCTGTGGCTTTTCACATATGCTGTTGCAGCAGGTAAACACATTGTACTGATACTGCCCAGTATCCACTAGATGTTTGCAGAGACTTGTGCTCTGCTATGCATTTCTTGAAGATAATATAACAACAATTGCCCTGATTTAAAGCTGTCTGTAAGATTTTTTTTTAAGAATCTTCATAAATCAGAATTATTACAGAATGATTGGAGTTGTGATAAAAAGCAAGAGAGTACTTCAAACTTTTAAGCAATTATGCAAGGAATGAATTCATGACGAGAATGAATAGATTAACCGTGGAGAATGAAAGAGCTACTAGTGCAATAATATTAAAGGTCAGTGTGAATACAGAATAGCTTTTCAACTATTTTCAAAAAATGTATTACACAACTTTAATACAACAAAACTCTGAACATAATTATAAAGGATCATACAAGTTATATACACTGCTTGGCCAAACAAAAAGTCGTAATCTGGATTTAACTAAGCAAATAGGTACGAGCCTCCCATTGGATAATTCCTGCATGGATGATTATCTTTCAGCTGCAACTAGTTATTTAACAAATTATTTAATCAGGTGCTTCTCATTTCGTGTGAAAAGACACATCCCGTGGTCGTGGAAAAGGTGTTAATCTGTTTAAAAAGCAGAGAAAACATCAAAGGAGATGCAGAAACTACTAAAAAAAGAACTGTCCAACGCATTATTAAAAACTGGTAGGATATGAGGAAACATCATCTTCCAGGAAATGTGGTTGGAAGAACCTCCTGAATGATGGTGATTGGTGATGACTTAAACGTTTAGTGAAATGGAAGAAAAACAACAGTAGAGCTCAGGGCTATGTTTAATAGTGAAAGTAAGAACATGAACATATGAACAATGTGAAGAGAACCCAAGGGATTGGGACTGAACAGCTGTGTAGCCAGAAGAAAACCACTAATCAGTGAGGCTAACCGAAGAGATAGGCCTCAATTTGCCAAGGATTGGACTCTGGAGCAATGGAAGAAGGTCATGTGGTCTGATGGTGGCTGTGGCTATGGTTTAAGTTCTTAGTCAGTTCAAGACAGATATGTGTGACAGTTTGTGTTGGATAAAAGGAAGTCGGTAACTACAAATGACCATGTATCTGGGTTGTGATCTCATCAATGTTAATCAGAACTGGAACCCATGAATATCTGCTTCTACTGCATAGTCTTCTCACATGGGACTGAATGCAAATTAAAGTATTTTCCAACTATTTTCCTCAGTCAAATGTTAGCTGGTGTTGGCAAGCATTTCTAACCATCGTAAGCAAGGTATTTGTAAACAAGGTACTTTGTTTTATTGTTTATTTACCAAAGTTCAAGCTTTCTTTCTGGTCTTTTAATAGCTTACTACTTCAGTGTCTTGCTAATTTCACTGTAAATATAAGTGTAAAGGTTTGCGCTGTTGTTATTTTAGCACCTCTCTCTATGCTGCTAATTAGCATACACGCTGGCGTGACAGACACTTTTGCAATTAGGCTGTTTATTACAGAGCTGAAATCCAGGCTGCATGTTGGCATTTAAAGCTCTGCACTATCCTCCCAACACTCTTACTCTGCTCAAAGCGCTTCTTTGATTTATATTAAAGATACAGCGGGTGCCGCTCAAGACATCCGTCTCTGTGGCCTCGGGGCAGATGTCGCCAAGCTCCAAATGAGCCAAACCAGCCCACATCTTGATGTAACCCTGGCACTCAATTTCACTATCATCTGATTTGGGGAGTCAGGTGATGATGGGGAGCTCGGTGAAAGGGACACACTTTAATAGTACATTTCATCGCTGCAGCTGAGGTGACCTCGGGCATGGCAGAAGGTGTTTATGAAAAGTTCAGCAAGAGACACGAAGATGGGGAAATACATGCAGGAGTTACAAAAACGTGCATCTGTGCATGCATGTCATGAACCAGCGCATTGTTTCTCTGTCTCATGCCAATATTAGATAAACCTCCACTGCATTGAAAACACTGTTGCATCACAGAATGGAGGCTCCAGCACAACATCCACCTTTTAAATAAGTGGAATGCTTTCAATTAAAGCATGCTTTAGAGCTGCCTGAGTGGGATTTATGCTGCCAAGCTTCATCACTGTGTGTGCAGATGTGTATACGCTCCAAGAAGGATTAAAGCCCCGAAGCGCAGTTTTAATCTCAGATACAGATTATGATTTGGGTTTTCTACGAAAGGCCTCACTATACTGTCTCACACAATATCAGAATCAGCAGCATCTTTCTTCTTTGTGCTTACCTTAAATTTGATATGGTACTTCTCACATAAAAGGGAACAATCCTCTTCAGATATCGCAGATATCACCCCCTGAATTCTTTCTTTTTTACCACACACCGCCATGCGTTAGGATGGCAGGGTGGGACTGACAGAGCGACGACATCATCTACTTCAACTTTTTTTCAACCCTTATTAGCACATTCATGTTCACACACTCTTGAAGTAACTCCAGGGGGAATTTTCACACGCTCACAGCTGGAAGCTTTGCAGCATCGCCAATGACTCGCTCGTTAGACCTTAAAGACGTTTTGAAGACTCTCTGTTTTATTAACCTGCATTGTGCTTAAATATAGCTGCATACCAATTGTTCTTTATTAATAAGATGCATTACTTCTGCGTCATCCGGTATTTTGCTTTTTCTAACATTTCCAAAAACTGCAGACATTTCTTCCTCCCATCTCCGCAGGATTCCTCTACCATTCCAGACTTTTAATCTTTACTGAATCCCACATTTCAAGCCCGGGTTGTGGTCTATTTCCTGACCTCTTATAGAGATTTGCTGGTTGGATGGAAATGTACTCTACAGGCTTTCAGTGCAGCCTGGCTCGTTGGCTGCCGCTGCATCTGAAGGAAGCTTAGCAAAACGGTGGGTTTGCTGAGCCATACTTGACATATTTGCTGATTTTTGCCTTTCTGCTCTACGTGCTATTAGCATTAACATCTTTCTACTGTGGAGCACTGGTTGGGTGGGTTTTATTTAATGTATATATTTGTCAAATTAATGTGGGTGGCTTTTGGAATGAGGGATGACATCATGAATTATTGACAAGAGGTGCTGCTTGGTCAACATAATAAATTCTTGCTGTCCATCACTCTGATCCAGAATTAAATGTCTGCTTTTCCATTAGCGCTCCGGTGTGTAGAATTTATGGGGACCGGCTGGCAGAAATATGATATGATATTCATAATTATGGGAAAAGAAGTGGTCATTCCTGAGTGAGCCATTCACATACAGACACCACTGGTCCTCTTTCATGGGGGCTGATTAATAGTGTCACCATAATTCTGCAGCTGGAAGGATTTCTACACATTTGTATACATGAGACTATTGCAGAGGGTTTTGTTAAATTTTTGGGGGCACTGCCCATATGTTTAGCTGTGTTGCTCATTCTACAAATGCATAATACTTAAAAGTTATACTTTGTTGTAAAGGTGAATAATCAAGCTTTCTAACAATGTATAATACAACACCAACTGGTATTAATTAAGGGGAGAAATAATCCCGCAAACACATATTTCATTACTTTTTGTGCTAAGTTTATGTCACAATCCTCAATAATACTTACAATGAATTAATATCACACTAAACAAGCTAGTTTATATGTCAAAAATGCAGATAATTTTAATATGACCCACATGAAAAACATGTTTCTGATATGATTTCTGTAGATAATTTACTAATAAGTTCTCAAATGTTATTTGAGGAAGACTACCGAGCTGTGATATTAGCTAACTGTACTTTAACTGTATAGTAAATTCAGTTGGAACCAAGGTCCAACACCTTAAAAGCCATGCTTTGGGTTTTTATTGATCAACAGATGTCACAAGTGGATGTTAAACTGATAACCAGAGGATTCGCTGTTCCTGAAAGAGAACACTCTTGTCTGTTGCTGCTAAACTATTGGTTTGAATATGGGATGTTTGAGGCAGCTTGGGAGAAAATGGCTCTGAGGAACACTCCTTACCCACAAATCTGCCAGTGGAGCCATTCATGAGCCGATCAACTCAAACCAAACTTATTTTGCACTTTGACTTGTGTTTCACTAGGTTATTTGGGAAGTTCAACCTGTTTTTACTTTAGAAAAAAAAGCTTGCTAATGTCTAAAAAGATGATGCTAGCATGACAAATTTAAGGAATTGAGAAGTGCACTTAAGGGTTTGAGTCCGCAGGTTACAAGCTGGGAAAACAGCAGAATTGGGACAGTGGTTACGCCCTCAACTTGTGCCATTACATAATTTCTGCGACATCCACGATGACGCACCGATGGTTGTGTTTGTTATTCTGCTGCTTAAAATGATCATAATGAATATGAAATAATTAAATCGGCTGCTTTATGACTGGTTGAAAACAAAAAGTGATAAATTGTTAGTATAGAATATCTGTAAATAAATATAGATACATATCAGTAAAATAACTCTCAGATATTTAATGCATATTTCAAAGTAACAAGGCAAACTTCGAATATTATTACACAAGTACAGCCAGTAAAAGAGGAAATATTTCAATACTTCAAGACATTTTTCGGCACAGGAACTGTATCGCCAAACATCAGCATTTTCCCCCTTTTTTGCCTCAAACAGAACATGCAGCAATGAATTGTGGGTAATATGCTTCGGCGAAGTCTGCAAAGATGCGAACTTTGCCGAAGTGTGGACTGAGGGTGCAAAGGGGGCGGGGCCAACGTCCACCTGGGAGAATCGGGACACCCTCTACACTATACCATGTGACAAAAGTTTAGCCCCCAGGCTAAAGCTAAAAACCGCTCAGTTTTGTTTTTTTAGGTTATGTAGCGAACGTATTTTGCATTTTTTTCTTGTCTTTGGGTTATTTGGGAAATTCAACCTGTTCTCATTTAAAAAAGCCATCATTATCGCATATCAAGTCATATTTGTGTGTTATTAGTACACTTTTTGTAGTTATTTTGATACATTTCCATGAGGTCATGTTAGAAAATCAGGAATGAAGAGCTGCAAAATTAGCCTCTTGTATGTTAGTTTACATAATTTTACCAAATGACAAACATTTAGTCTTCAGGCAAAAGCTAAAAACCCTTTAAGTTTTGTATTTTCAGTTTTTGTAGCAAAAATATCTACCTCTTTCACTTGGTTATTTGAATATTCATTGTGGATCTGAGTGGTGGTAGAAATACTTTCATGCTAGCAGCATGGCCTTAAGGACATTTGACTCATATGCGCTTACAATGCTGCTTTATATTTTATTCAATCCACATTCCTTCAGTCATTTTGGCATACACACAGGTTGTTTATCACCCCAACATGAAAGGAGTCAGTTTTGATTCAGACCAACAGCCCCTCCCCCCTTCAACTCTTCAAAAGCACACACTCATCGAAATTACAGAAAAATCTTCCCACAAATCACTGAATTAATTTTTAACCTCCTTAGGCAGTCTGGGGCAACCCTTCATATCTAGAGCGTAAATGCACTCAATGGGTTGCTTTAGCCTACATACGTGTCCATGAGCGCACATGGCAAGTAGTAATCTGTCAGTGATCATCACCATCAGCTACGACGCTTTCCAATCCCTCTGGGATCACACACTCATGTATGCATACTCTCAAGGATGAGCGACACGGCTGCTTGGAGAGGCAGGAAAGGCCAGGGGATTACCAAGGGTTACAATTATATCAGGCATGTTTATGTTTTTATATCTAAGTGGGGACTTTAAGCTGACTGCAAACCCATCCATGGGACTTCTGTCAAAACTGAGCGTATAGTTTTAGCGTTAGGGAGTAGGTTAAGGCTTGGGTAGGTGTTCAGTAAAGGTGCAAGGGACGGAGGAATACAAGGAAAGCAAATATATGAATGAATCTGTCTTTATGAGTAATGGAAGTAAAGAGTTAGAGTTAATTTTGTTTGCTCTCACCTCTTTTACTCCCTCTGCATGTATAAGTGTGGAGGATAGCCTGACCTGTGAGTGTAATGTGTGTTCTCCTGACCCACCTCTTACCATCCATCATGATATTTACTGCATGGCTTTACGGATAAACACCTGATGAGATGAATTATTGATTTTCCCTGCCATACTCCTTCTGTCTCTCTCACACACATACACCCATCCACTCTCACTCAATAAAACTGTAACCTCACAGCCTCTATGTCATAGCCTCTTTGTACTTAAGAGTCATGAAGGATGCAGTTGAAATGATTTGCGATTCACTGGTTTGTTTCTACTTATTTCTTTTAGAGCATATAGGAAGAGGTGGACTTTAAGGCTTTTACTTGAAGATTGTGTAGAGTAGCTGTAGTTGGGGAGAAAAAGAGTTGAAGTCAGTCTTGACTGTGCAATTGCAGCCTGGTGCATCCTGTGGGAGAACAGACAGCCAGCAGGGCTGCTACTGCAGGCTATTTGGTCCATCTAAGGCCCAAGCAAGCGTTACATTTCCTTTGTGTGCATGCAGTTCACATTTACAGTGGACAAGAGTCGACTTGCTCCCTTCCCATTTCTCTGTCTGTGGCATTCAGAGCATACAAAGCTGCAGCTGGAGTCTGGAGACAGCCCAGTTTTCTGACATTAGGGCGATATCTGCTGTTTGCTGATGACACCATCCTGGCTTTAGTGATCCGTAAATGCTGATGTGCACTGGAGCACTTTCCTGGCTGAACGTGATGTGGATCAGCACCTCTGAGGTCCCTGTTTAGTCTCTGAGAACGGTGCCAGTAGTTCAGCTGTCTGGGGGTGTAACTCATACTGGATCAGCTAATGTCTCTGGGGACAACAATGCTGGCCTGTCCTACTAACCTTCTGTTGCATTTTCATATTTTCATAGTTGAATGAATTACTGTCTATTTTTTTTACAGTGACTATTCCTCAAAGTAAATCCTTCTAGTTCCTTCCCCCTCCCTAAACCTACCATATATTTACCATATCTACCGTATTTTAGTCCTTTAAAAATTGGATTTTTCCCTCTTTGAACAACTGTCCATTAATCCATTATCTATACGCACTTAATCCAATGCGAGGTCGTGAGGGTGCTAAATACATATGTGTCCACATTCAAGGCTACTGCACCCATTATAAAACAAAAATCATAATAAATAAACACACATATAACGTAAAAAAGATTAAACTTATGTAGAACTGATCTGAGGTCCCTGAGCTTCATGCATCACTGCCAAGATGAAAATGCACATTTTTTTCTGTAGTTCGTCTGTGAATTTACATTTATGTTTCTGCCTCTTCTAGATTTATTAGTTACTGGACACTCAGATCTAAAACTCCCGAACAGCTTCTTCTCCAAGCCGTCAAAGCCATCAGTCCAGAACATGAACCTGGTCTTCAGTTTGTCTTATTAAGGTGTTAAACTGTGGAGAAAGTGAGGAAGTTTATTGGGCTTCACATCCCCCATGGGTGCAAAACTCATCCGAGACTATAAGGAGGGAGATTTACGCACAATTTCTCTGCAGTTTTTACACAAAGACTGAGTTTCTCTGTCCTCTCTGCTCTGCTGCTGCTCGTTTCCTGAGAGAGGAGAATAATAAGCCAGCACTAAACTGAAGGTTGAAAAGCTCTGAGATGGAGCAGCCTGATGTCTCAGGTGTTAGAGAACTGAGGCTGAACACCTGGAGTCTGTCTGCAGGGGGATCAAACCTCCTGATGGAAAGACTTTACAGCTTTGGACAGATAGAGACCAAGGACATAGTCCAGAGGCAGCAGAGCTGTGGGAGAGGATGTCTCAGGTTGATGGAGAGAGGTCAACAAGCTGCAGGTTCAACTCCCTGTAAGGATGGAGGGAGCAATGAGTTTAGAAATATGAGGATGAAAGATGTTCCAGTGTGAAGGGTTGCTGGTTCCCTGTGGACCATCATGTATCTGGAAGAATAGCTCAGGCTGTTAAGGAGAAGCTCTGAAGTTTAGAGGACCTGGGATCACACCTCATCATCCATCACATCTATTTTCACCTCCAACACCCTAAATGAAAAGAGAAAAGATCCACCAGAAAATGGACCAGTATGAAGGATCCTCAGTGGGGTTGGCGGAGAACTTGGTGGACGCCTTTCGTAGCTCTCAAAAAGACGACATTTGGTGACCCTATGCTTGGACAACTGCTACCTCCTTTAATCCTGTCTCTCTCAGTCTTCTAAATCACATCTTCAGCTCGTCCAGATGCAGCCAAGTTGCTAACAAAAATCTAGCAGACTGTCCAACATCACCCATATTCTTGCCTCCTTTCTCTGGCATTTAATCAAAAGTAGCATGTAAGACAGGAGTGGGGAACCCTGGTCCTCGAGGGCTGCATTCCTGCAGGTTTTCCATGCATCCCTGCTCCAACACATCTGATTCAAATCAAATGGATCCAACAGCCAATCACAGTGTCTCATTAACTCGAATCAGGTGTGTTGGAGCAGGGATGCATAGAAAACTTGCAGGAGGAGGGCCAAGGTTCCCCACCACTAATGTAAGAATTACTGAGTCCATCTAGTGGTAAAGATGGGTATAGCAATGACTTTACATGGCAAGCTGTAATGAGTGGACGATGGCCGTGACTTGTGGGGATAAACAACTTTCTACCGCTCCACACATAAAATTGTTTTAAAGAAAGTTTGTTACAGATATTAGTGTGCATGGATTGCACGCTGTGAGAAGTACGAATGAAAGCATGAGCATGTCGATGCATGAATTTTGGATTTAGGCTGATTTTCTTTTCTTTTCTTTGTTTTTAAACAAACTACAGAATGTAAAAAATTAACCCTCTTAGAGGGAAAGGCAGAACTGGTAAAACATGTTTGAAAGAAGCAGATTTTAATTAAAGGTCTATTGTTTGTGTCAATTTCAACAGCTTGCAAGATATAAATAGATAAATGAAACAATCATGATTAATTTGGGATTAATTGCAATTCACTGCACAGAGTCAAATGATTAATTGCAATTACAAATTGCAATCACTTAAAGCCTGAGTGAAAAACAACTTCTTTTATTTGTTTATTTTTTTGTTTTTCCAGAGGCCATCACCAACATGTTCAGTGTTGACATGATGAGCCTTTTCCCGGCAGTTAGGTCACCAACTGAAATTTCATTGACCGGCCCCTGTGACCGCCCCAATTCCGGTTGGCAGCCTGCCAAGTTTATTAACAAGGGAACCAAGATAAATAAATTTCTATCTTCTTGCTTTTATCATTTTCTATATTTTCATTTATTGATACTTTTGTTTTATTCAAATAGTTTTAATTGTTGTGTCCTTTTGGGCAGCTTTTTTTTTGTCATGTTTAAAGGAAAGTATGAGAAAATCAAAGAAAAATCAATGAAGATTGACGCTGGAAATCCAACGGTTACACTTTAGCAACCTTTTGTTTTCACCTGGCGAAAGTCCTGGATGTGACCTGGAAGTTGACAGATGTTCCTGGATGTTTGTGTAAAGAATCCTTTAAGAAAATCCAGGCGGTGATTCGGATCAACCCCAAAAATCGAATCAATTTTTCATTGTTTTATTTTGGAGATTTACAGAAATTGTTTATTCAAAATTCGTCCATTACTTTTTGAGTTATGTTGCTAACAGACAGACAAACAAACTGAAAACATAACTTCCACCTCAGGGGAGGTGATAATTAATGTGACAAGTTGGGAACGCTGTCAGGATAAATGGCAAAAAACATTCCATCATTTGAATCCAAATGACAGATTTTCACTTTATTTAACCAAATGAAACTTTTTCCCCCATGAGCTTCAGCCATACTGTGGCATTGTTGTGGTTTTCTATACATCATAGATCTGCTACGTAAACCTATCTTTAAAACCAACAAAGACAGTTTCATAGGCTACGAGGGGATTTATTAAACCAGGGTTGAACATTGTAGGCTTTAAATATCATGGCACTTTAGATATTAACTTGTCATTATGTAAAGTGATACCAGACCTTGTGTGATGAGTCAAGAGGTAGAACAGTGACATTTATATTTCCATTATAGCAGATCGTTGGCCTGAGTAACCCTGCTCAGAGCTGCAGCCGGCTGCACGACATAACTGTTCTGCTCTTGCAAATATTATGTTTGTTTATCTTGTAGGGACAGAAAATGTGATCTTACTCACACACACACACTCACACTCATATTTCAGACATGTGTGTGTGTGAGTAAAATATGTGTGTGATATGACAGCCAAGATATATACTAATTTCTTACCACATGCTGCTTATATGACACATCTCGCCCCTCATCTCATGCTGTGTCCTCAGATCACAGCATTCTGCAAATGTGAGAATGACTCATTCGGTTGTCTAAATACTTTCATTCACAGCTCCTCACACACTTGGCAAACAAAAGCCTGCACACACCTACAGCTTTTTACTGCTGTTACCTTAACATCTAGTCAGAGTACTGCAAATTGCCTTGCACTTTAAAGACCCCGTGAAATCACAGGCTATTTTCTTCACTTTCTCACCATGCTGACTGTAAAATGAGTAGCTGCAAACTGTGTTCTTAGTTTGTGAAAGAATAGTAAAAGCGAAGGAAACTTTTGCTGAAAAGAAATACTTTGTTGGATTCATGTTATTAAATGACGTTTTTCTGTAGTAATTACAACTAAGTGAATAGCAGCAGATTCAGGGGGCTGTTCAGTCAATCGCAACTAACAGTCTACTGAGTTCCAGTATTTTAGCCTCAGTTAGGGCTGAAATACATTTTTTAACAACTGTTGCCTTCATTGATGCTAGTTTGCTAGTTGCCTTGGTTTCATGTAAACACACCTCAACATTGCAACAAAACTTTGTCACTTCCTGGTTGGATGTAGACGATAACATAATGTGGTGTGGGTTAGAAAATGAAACTACCCACCCCTACTACTCAGTTTGTAGTAGGGGTGAGTTGGGGGAGGGGGTATCATGGTGTCCTGGGTGCTTAGCAGGGGGCATTGGGCAGGCATTGGCCCTTGTTGCGTGTTGTCCACCCAGGGGGGTGAGACTAGGTGTCTCTTGGGCTCAAATGGCCCTAGATCCCATCTCAACTTGCGCTCAGGGAGCCAGTGCCTGGCGGGACTGGCAGGCCGGTGTCCGTAGCCCCCTGGGGCTGTGATTGCGGTCTTCCTCTGTCTCCTTTTAGGTGGGCGCATGGTCATCACTGCTGAGGGTTGCCTCGGTTCAATGCTGCATGGTGGCTGCCTGGTGCTTGGGGCCCACTCGGTCTGCTTCTGATCCTCGGAAGGGTTGCGGTTGCATTTGCACATTCACTTTACAAAACTCACCCCTCACTCGCCCCACTCTCTCACATTATAAAAAACAACAAAATATGTTACCATAGCTATGCTGATGACACACAGATCTACATAACCATCACACCA
>JBBBVU010000026.1:13905013-13916959 GCA_037177055.1 Atherinosoma microstoma | reverse complement strand
CCTGTTGTATACTATATGATACTTGTCTTCTGCCCCCTAATGGATACCAGGAAGCAGAAGACTACACTACAATAATTTTGACATGTCACACAGTAATAAATGGTAGATATACCCCCCCCTCCCCCCAAAAAATAAAATAAAATGTAATTTTCACCCCAGTTTTTCTTGGGTTTGGCTTTAAAGGGTTAAAGACATGGAAATTAGTCTTTATAGATTGGTGGTTGACGAAATTGCTGAGCCAACTCGGGCATTTGATTAATAGAGAACAAAACACTCTGTCGGCACTGTCCCCACTCCATCTTCCTCCGTGCTTGGACATAACAGCCTCAAACTTGTTTCCACTTATTTTTGTATGTCACTGATCTGTCGCCAGCTATTGTTACAATGATATTTATCACTGTTCAGCGGCAATGATGCATCATAAAGACGTTAGTAATTTTGTACTTGATCATCAAGCTTGTCTGGGCCATCAGTATGGTTTTGGTTTAGGAGTTTAGTAAACTATCTTGCAGTCTCTTCACACTTACTAAAGCTGTACGACACTACATGGGCAAACATTAAGATGATAACGAAGGATAAGACACTTGCTTTAACTACAGGAGGTTGGCATCATTGCCACACAACCTTGGTGACAATTCCATCTCAGACTCATGGGAAATTGAAATTTTTGTGTTTGTTATAAGAGGCCTAAAATATCATAGAACTTTTAACAAGTGTTAGTCGCTGTTGCCATTGTTATTTTGGAGGACAGTGACCTTTTAAAGAATTAAGTCATATTTCAAGTTTACCCATTAGTACAAGATATCCGGTGGGTGGAACATGATAAATAATAAATACTTTACTCAGTCTCACTTCCAAGTACCTACCTAAAAGGTATAAACCATTGGAAAGTTAATATTTTTAAGATTTGAATGATGTAGTAGATGGTACTGCAACAAAAACGGTCATGTTTAATCAGCAAGGGTCCAGTTAAAGTATTCCAGTAAAATAATTGTTCCACAAAAAGTCTTTTATCCCTTAACGTTTTGGGTAAAATTTGCCGGATTTTAATGGGTTAAAGCCCCAGTTGAGAGACTTTCTTTTAAAACTTGTTTGACAGCATGTGGCTACCTCTTATAGACTATTTGTGGATCTTTGATAGCTTTATATATTCTGGAGGACAATTTCAAGGCTTTTTCTTTTCTTGCAATGACAAGTGAGTAATAGAATTGACACACTAAGTAGAAAAGTGTCTCTTGGTGCTGTAGCCTTATCAAGCATTCTTCCTCTCACCAAGTCTTTCTCTGCCTCCTCTAATGCAACATTTGGAGTAATTCTTCTTTTTCAAGCGAACCTGTGGGATGAAATTTTTCTGCTCTCACAATCGTCCCAGCCCTAGTAGATTTTTTACTTGTCTCAGTGATAATGACCTCCCCATCTGTGGTCTATACCTACTTTATCCTGTCCAGGTTTTGAGGTGTTGTAGCCTATTCCAGCTTTCATTATATGGGAGGTTGGGTGGACATATGACTAGTCCATCACCTGGCAAACAAAGATAGAATCCCCAAATATCACCAGGCATGTATGTAGACCATAGTTGGAAACCCTAAACAAAAAGGCCCTGAGCTAATGGTTCAGACCATTAATCCTTCTTTTGTCAGGAGATGCTGCTAATCAGCTGCATCATCACCACATGGCTGAATTATTTTGTAAAATCTGTGTTAAAAATCCCTGAAGATATTTGCTTGTTCCGGTAGTCAACTAATCTGCCTTCCAGCACAAAACAGGAAAAGTCTCAGTGCAAGACACAGTGCTACTCCCAGAGGCAATGAGTCAAACTGAGTTTGAAAAGCAATTATAAGCCAACAGGGGAAAGCACTTCTTTACCTACTAAATTGTTTATTTCCTGGTCTTATTTATTCCCAATTGTTTCTGAAATGTTTCTCAAACATAAAATTCAAGATTATTAAAAGTTCTGACAGCACAATTTTCATCCCGTTTTTTTTTTTTTTTTTTTAATTTCAATCAATTTCGTCACATTAAAATTCCCAATGGGAATAAAGAATGGACATCTTTGTAATTTCTTTGACAATACTTCTGTGTTTTAAAGAGGTAATCAAGACGATTCAAGCACATTTATCTGTCAACTTGTGTGACGAGCACTTCAGCAAGATAACATATTTTATCTGTCAGTGACTAGATTAGAAATTGCAGGGGCGGAAGCTGTGGCGTGTGAAAGCAGTGGAGGTGTTGAAAGCGCTATAAGGGGAAGAACAAAATGCTACTTTATTGTACCCTTTTTTCCCTTAACATGGTCACCATTGATGGAAATATGAGGTTTTCAAAAATAATTCCCCCAAGCAGGGGAGTTGCTGTGTTTAGACATGCTTTCCTCAAGCTATCCCCATCAGCAGGCTGCCTCTGTTAACTGCCAGTCCTTATCTCTCTCTTTCTGTCCTCCCTGCTCTCTCTATCTCAGCCAACCCTCCCTTCAACGTCTCTCCCTCCCTTATCTCCCGCTAAGACTTTTCTTCCTGTCTCTGCCATCGCCCTCGCAATCCTTCCGTCTCCCTCGCTACTCTCTTCCGCTCTAATTCAGTCTTGTCTATCTCTGTCCTGTTCCTCAGCTTCTTACTTTAACCCCAATCTTCCCGTTTAACTCTCCCATTTAACCCCACCACCGCCACAAACACACAAATACAGTATGTATCTCCAATATGTCGTCTGTCAGTCAGGGCTCTCGCAGAAGGAAATTTCGATCCGGCTCCAAACTGGTTTCAGATCCAGATTCCATTGATGTGGTTTTGAATCTTCCAGTTCTCGAGAGATAATGAAAAAGATCCTCAGTTTCTATGTAAATGACTTGGCACTGTCGGTAATTGATTAACGAAACATCTCGCTGCCGCCCATCAATGAAATGGAAAAAACGGCTTCACTTCGTATTTTTGATGTTTTGAAGGAAATAATTTTAATTTAGAACATGTCTCATTGAGTCTCTGTAGACTTGGGTTTTTATCCTATAAAAGGAAACCATTTCTCGGGCAAGAAAACAATAACTATTCATCAAAACTTAATGCATTTCATTATGATGCCAATGTGATCTTGTGTTAATAGAACTCAACACATAGTATGCTGATCTTGGTTCCTGTTCTATTATAAAAAGGTAAACTTTGCAACCCAGCACAAGTCTTTTACAATAACACATTGATATAAAACTAAAAATAAAACCTTCTCCATTTGCACATCACACATGAAATCATATGGTATTCATGGTGCTACGTGTCAGCAGATATAAATTATATTGGTGACGGTTGAAAGCTTGAATAGTTGTGAATCATAAAAAAAACATGCTTGCTAACACCCCCCCACCCCCCTTTTCCTTTCTCCTTGCTAGAGTTGGATGACATGGTGTTGCTGTATGTTAAAGCGAAGCTACTGTAGTGTAGCTTCTGTCGCTATCTTGGCCCAAAGGTGCAGTTATACGACTGCGTACTGCTTCTCGAGGCAGATGCATGTCCCTTTTGATGGTGCTTTGGTTTTGCGTTGCCATAGAAAACAAAGTGAATGAAGATGTGTTTTGTGCTTATTTTCTATTCATCATGACACCTGCTGTCATTCCCTCCTGGCTCAAGATAGTTTTTAGTTAACGAGTGTAGCGTCAGTTCTGAGGGATCTGTGTTTTAAGGATTTTGGAAGCCTGTGTTGAGAAAAGTCCATCTGCAGAGGTTTACAGCAACGCAGGCGAGTCTCCGGATGCTCAGACCATATGCATCATCCAGATTTGTATGATGTAAACAATGAACATTGAGACAATAAAGGTTGATGTGAAAATCCCATCACACAAACGCTGGTGTCAGAAATGGTATTCAAGGCCCCTAAATCAAAAATGGTTGATATTCACCTTGTATACACTACCTCTTTCGTTAACTTTCATATGACATCTTATATACTAGTAGCATTAATCTCTGATGTGCACAACTGAAGCTCTTAAACAGGAATGTCCAAAGTCGGTCCTTCATGCAGGTCTTGGATGTTTCCTGCTGCAGTACATCTGAATCAGATTGATGGGTTAATGTGCTATTGTTGGAACTTGACGACAAGCTGTTGAGGAGAGTCATTTAATTTGAATCAGGTGTGTTGGATCAGGGAGACGTCTAAGACCTGCAGGATTGCAGGCCTCAAGGATCGGAGCTGGAAACCCTTTAAAGATTGCTGTTCACAAGAGCAAACTATCAAACTTGAAGGAGCTGGAGCATGTTTTCCCTTGAGGAATGGGCAAAATTCCCAGTGGCAAGATGTGGCAAGCTCATAGACTTATCAGAAACGACTTGCAGCTGTGATTGCTGCTAAAGGTGGCTCTAAAAAGTACTCGCTTTGGGGGTTTGCTTTGCAATGAAAAAAAAATCACACTTTCAAATCGTTAGGCATGTTCAAACAATCCATTTTGATACCAGGTGGTGAGGCAACAAAACACGAAAATGCCAAGGGGTGGATGAGTTCTTTTGCAGTTTCTTGTTTAGTTTGATTAAAGAATAATGCTCATTACATCTATCAATACCAGTAAGATGGTCGGAGCCAAACCATAATGTTCATTAAATACAAATCCCTTCACAAAGATTTCTCCTTCACCCTAGAAATGTCTCTGCTTTAGGGTTCTGTTCTTTCTCTGAAACTAGGCCGCATGTGCAAGATGCCATGAAAACTTTGCTGGCTTTAATAGTCCAGTTATGCTATATACATGTCTGCATATTGTGGCTATGATCTACATACTTAACATAGTTTGATTTGATTATTCCTTACATGAATTGAATCTTGATTCGATCAACCAGATCCGATTGAGTGAAGATCAAGATGTGAGACAATGCTATCTGGTCTAGCTGATCTACCTTTTCCTCTTTATGTTTAGTTAAAAGTCCAACAACATGCCAACACCACTAGATTCACTAGTGCTTATGTTTTCATTTCTGTTTTGGTCTCCTGTAAAACCAACTGCTGTTCCTTTTTAAAGTCAGTTTTGTAAAAGGTTTTTAAAAGTTTGAAAGCCCCATCTTTGCAATGCATCTGGTTAAAGTGATCTGTGTTGACATGGTGTTATATCATTGACACAACAAACACTGTCACTGACATGGTTTTTCTTGAGCTAAAGCCTTTCAAAGGAGTATAAATAAACAAAATCAAACAAAGTCAATGGCTTGATGTGAGCATTGTTTCTCAGACCAGATGAGCGGATAAACAAACCCGACGTGACCTCGCCTGTTTGTGAATTTGCTTTTCAGGGCTGTTTTTGTTGTGTTGGTACCTGGGTACATTTTTAATGCACTGCTTTTTCACGTGGTGCAAATTGTTGTCAAAGCCTTTTTGCTTTTTCATGTCCACAAAGCCGAGACGTATACATGCTCGAACCTTTGCAGTGAGGTTGACACTTTTGGAAAGTGACTGAAAACGCTCAAAGTCACTGAAAGTTGATGTCCAAGGGGAGAAAGAGGGTTTTCTAAAGATGTAAACATCTAACACAAACTGTGTTTAAGAATATGCTGGCTCTTTATAATCCAACTACACTGAATTCAATGCCTTGCTTGAGGGCCTTGAGAAAATGTAGCCTATTTGCTGAAAGATATTAAGTGCTCTCTTTCTCTCAGAGGGTTGGGAAAGAAAAGGGTCCAAACCCCGCTGTATCTTTTAATTTTCTGTTTTATTCAAGTATTTAACAAAGCATCGTCTTTCATTGAACAAATACCATGGCGCTTGTAGATAAGTTGTTTTGGAAAAAGTAGGCCAGATTGTAATGAGCACCGTTTCACATTGATTTAAAAAAACACTGCAGGTTTCATTGGATTAACCCTTCGCTGCTTCTTGCCTCTGATCAGTGGCGCTCCCTACGTATCGAGTGCAACCTCAGTTCAAAGATGGATCGTGACGCCACAGTCTTTATTGCACTTCAACTTTAAGGTTCACGGACTTTATATTTTGAGGTTGAACCCGATTGAAGAAAGTTGTATCCTCATGAGGATCCAAGCTATCCATAAAGAAATGCCCTTAGTCAAATGCAATCTTTCTTATTCTCTCCATGGGTGGTAGCCAATTCTATTATCAAACCAAGAAAAATTAGATAATGATGATGAAAAAGGATGAGATATACTTCAAATTAAGCTCCAGGTCCTGAGAGAATAATCGTCCTTTAGAGAAGCTCAATCTTTTTAGCTCCCCTTGAGAGGTAAAACCGCTGAGGCCTTGATGTAAAAGAAAATAGGTCCATATTTGGCCTGAATATTATTCGATATACTGATTAGAAATAATCAGTACCTCTGAATTTGAACCCTTTGTAAATTTGTATAAATCTGCAACCACAAAGTATTTCTGAATAGTTTTGGAGTGATTTTAAGATGTGTAAATATCAGTATGTGTTACTGGTGAAGATTAAATGAAGATGGCATGTAAAACTCACTTGAAAATGTTTCTGACTCTACATGATGGATATAAATATCCCTTTGCAGTTGTAGCTCTGATACGGAAGCATAAAGCTGCCACCCAGGGAAAAATATTGGACCAAATCACATTTTAACATGATAGATTATTGTAAAAGCATGAAACGTGACACTTTTTTTTTATTAGAATGGAAAACAATATGAATGCAGATTATATTGTTGCAACCTGTAAATATTAAAGTATGTTTCAATTTTTACAATAAGATTAATAATTAAAATTAATCTATTATATTTTATTATGAAAAAGGTAGCACGTTTTTACAATTTACTGCCACATAACATGTTTTGCCTTTATACAATAAAACTGTCAAATTTAGTTTTAACAGTAAATTGTTACATTATATGTTTCTTGTCTTTACAATAAAACTTATCATGTTATAAGACAATAGTATAGATAACATTTTAAAATTAAATGTGACACATTTCGCGAATACAAGCGGCCGAAATGAGCTTCCTCTGCAGGGTGGCTGGGCTCTCCCTTAGAGAGAGTTAGGGGTAGGCCCAGGACAATCTGGAGGGATTATATCTCTGGATCCCCCCAGATGAGCTGGCTAATGTGGCTGGGCTTCCCTGCTGATGGCTGCTGTCCCCGCGACCCGATCCCGGATAAGCGGCAGAAGATGGATGGATGGACTTTTCATGTTTTTACAATGAAGTGTATCACGTAATAGATTCTATCACATTATACCGTGACAAACATTTGAATTTTTTTACACTACAACTGTCACATTGTAACGCAATGGGGTCCAGGATTTCTTTTTCCCTTGGTGGCAGCTCTATGCTTCGGTAGCACTAAACCTAGAGTAGAATAGAACTTCACTGATCCTTGGGCAGGTGTCCTGGGGAAAATGAGTTGCTTCTACCTCTCCCAAAACATGATACAATATGTGAACATTATCTTTGCAAAGGTCAACTCTGATGAAGTGAAGCAGAACAAATTTAGAAAGATTTTAGTATAGATAGTTCAGGTCTGGTTTCCATTTTGTTCACATCTCCCAATTGGGGGACGGCGGGTTTTAAAAGGTCAGACACAGAATTTTGAATATAACTTTGGTTAATTCATAATACAAATATTTTTTAAGTCTAAATAACATGAAGGGGCAATAAAAAACATTTAGTAAAGACTACACTAAATTTAATCTGTGTACATTAATTGGCTCTGTAATATTTAGTTGCAGAGCCTCCTTTAGACTCCATTAGTCTGCTCCCTTTTTCTTCCACTATTCAGCTTTTACTGCCAGTGGAACTTGTTGAAGTGGATGAATAATAATGAAGAGGTTGTCTTGGAGCATAATCCCAAACTATCAGCTGGAGAATTGAAACTTGGACAGAACTGAGTGTTCCAATCAAAAATAAACCCAGCCACATCAAAAGTGGTGAAGCAAACTAACATCAAGGTAGTTGAATGGCCCTCTGAAAATGTAATTTTACTTTGTCTGCTAAGGCTAATCTACGCTGGCTGATGCAAGTGGCTCTAAGGTAGTTTCACACGGATTCCGTGTCCTGCTCAGGTATTCAGCTGCCATTTCTTTTTGTGAATCAGAACATTCAATGGATTTAAAGGCCATTAGAAAATTTTATGGCAGCTTTTTTAGTTGTCAATCATTTAAGAGTTCTTTAGTCTGAGAAATTGCTGCTGTTTTGTGATAAACTATTACCTTTTTACTTTGAACTTTGGGTCAGACCATGAAAGATAATCCAATATGTCACTTCAGGCTTTAGGAGGGCCATGTTTTACTGATAAAAATTATTTTTCATTTGTTAAAAACTTACTGATAATGAAAATGCTGCAATAATCAGTTTCAGCCTCGCAAAAGAACACCCTTGCCCCACAGCTATTAACATCGTGCTTATCTCAGTTCCTTCGATATTCACTCATCTGCACTCGACATATCTTAGACACAATGAATCTTTTAGTTTATCTTTGTACATCTGCAGAGCTTTTGTTTCTGACAGAAACAAACTGGTGGGAAAAAATAAGCCCCAGAATTCGTATTTGTAATTGGTGAAAATAGCAGAAAAAAATATTCAAAAATATCAAAAATTGTCGATAAGGCAATCAGGGAGTCCTCAGACACCTATTTTCAAAGCTAGATGTGAAAACACATTTTTACCTGCGTATCTAAGATAAGATTTCTTTCAGACTCTGAAGTTGTGTAACACACAGCCAGGACCTTATAAAGCCCTTCAGACCAGACTGGCTCACAGACTAACAGTGTTTAGCCTTAGTTATTGTTAAAGCAGGCAAGCGGCAACTGGAATTATAGATTGCATGAATTATGAATTGAGGACTCTGATGGAAATCTGTTCTCTGTTTGCCAAAGCTTTGGGTAGGTTGTGTAAAGGGGAACAGTTTAAACCTTGAGTCCCACATAAAGACAGAATGTCGCTTATTGAATTGAAAAAGTAAAATATTGAAGTTAAATGGGGCTGGGGCCTATCCCAGCATTGAAAAGCAAAAGGCAGAGTACACCATGGACAGGACATCAGTCAATAATGGTAGCTAATGTTTGCTCTGAATTGGAATCTGGTTGCTTTCTTCTATGACATCCCATTCCACCAAGAATGAAATGAATGGGGTTGGTAAACAACAGCAGTCAAGTTTTGGATTTATTTATTTATTAACGCAATTTAAGTCTTTTATAAAATTCAACTAGACCCAACGGCCCCTCTCTCATTTTATTGTTGCTACTTCGGTGATGTTATTTTAATCAAAGTTGTTCAGCATTTTGTTGAAATCAAGATCAAAGTATTTGAATGAATGATGAATTAATAGGACAACAATTTCACATGCAAACACCAAACAATGCCTCAATAATAGAATGATGATGATTATAGTAATGATGGTAGTGGAGCAGTGGTAGCCTTGTGGTTAGAGAGGTGGACTTGGGGCTGAATGACCTGGCACGGGGGGTTAAGGGACCCAAGGCCCTTAACATTAAAACATGGCAGCCCACTCTCTACTGCAGTGTCTCAAAGATTTTTCAGTAATGTAACCTCTGTGGAATAATTTTTCAACCAAGTGCCCCCCTTTGGTTGGAAACAGAAGTAAACAGGACCATCAGTGCCCATTTGTTAAAATGTGTACCTGAAGAAACACTTTCAAATTTCAAACATTTTTAAAGGACATAGCCTACTTCAAGTTTATCAATAATTCATGATTAAATTCATGGGAAAATGTGTTAAAAACATGATTATGTCCCCCGTCTGTTTTTTTTCCCTCCAAGCTTTTACCGCACAGAGATTTGTTCATAAATATTGTCGCTATCAACGTATCATACAAAAGCCACAAACTCGTGGATTTCACTCACATCTATCAATTCTGGAGGGAAAAATTAGTCAAGTTTTTCCGTAACTTGCTCAAACTTCTTTTTGGATTAAAAACCTGATCAAAATATAAATATTTTGCATAAATTCAAAATCAAACTGAATACTGAGCATTCATTTTCTATATAAACTTACATATGTATTTTCTTTATTTTACAGGATTATCAAAAATTTTACAGAATTTTTTTTTTTTTTACGTACCCCTAGGTGTACTTGTACCCCCATTTGAGAAACAGTGCTCTAGTGAAAGTAGAGGTGGGTCAAATGCAGATCAAAAACTTTTGTGGTAGCCATTATCGCCCCATTTGAGTACTGATAGTCGAATTGTTAGGATGACTTGGAAAGGCCATTTTGTTGTAGTGGCAGTTTTATTTTGGAATTCTATGTTAGAGTGCTTTACAAGAAGGGATAAGGTCAGTTGGGTCAAGTGGATGTTCACAAGACTCCAATAATGAAATTTCTTCAACAGATCTTGGGGAAATCAAGTTGTCATTTCAATATCCAAATGGCCATCAGTAAGTACCCTGAGTGCAGGGCTAAATCACCATTGCTCCTTGAAGAAAATGAGCACCTTACCGGTGCAAAACAAAGAGGTAGTGCCAAGGGGGAGGAAGTGGGATTGGGTCTAACTGGGGCTGAGTTCAATGGGCAGGGAGTTGCATTAAATGGACACTTAAATGAAAAAGGCCCTAAGGGATATGGTGCAGGGACGTGTAGGGATATTATGTTGCAGCATTTTGCAATGGGTGCAGATGATGGAGGGAAACCTGGCTGTGAACTGGTTTTAATGCATTAGCCATGGAAGTAAGAATAGACAAAAGAATGCATACTTTAGCAAAAATACTGCAGACAATTGTGTAAACCATCTTAGTCTTTTACTGGGATCATCCAAACCCATACAGGTCTACATCTGCCATTAAGGGTATGGATGGTAGTGTTCTACACATCCTTTTTTTCTTTTCTTTTTTTTTTTTTTTACATCAGCTGGGTACTGATGCACTAAATGTGTGGTCAATGTGAGTCACCCAGCAACAGTAGGTAGTGTCTATGATTCGTGAGAATGGAAATTGATCAAATTTAATGTGTTGTCATGTAATGGCATGCCTTCTGATCTGGTTGTTGAATAAATTCCACACATGTTGCTTGCACATCTGTGATTAAGTGCAGATTGTGTCGGGAAGATCTGCAATGAGAACAGTGTCTGTCATGAAATTACAACGCACCTTTTCTGACAATGAATAACTAACCTACTAGAGGTGGGTTTTTTTTTTTCCTACTGTTGAGAAATTGTTCAAGTCGTTGACAAATTTTAAGTACAGTGACACATTTTCACGCTTTCCTCACTCATCACTTTGTGCAAAGGGTGTGAAGGTGGTAGTTAAGCTGTCAGTAGCTGGAGAGCTATGCTAGCTGTAGCAACAGTTTCTCTGCCAAAATGAAGTAAATTAGAGTAGGATTTGTATATTTTGATTTTATTCAAGCCGTCATTATAAAAAAAAAAAACCAAACAAACAAAACTGCAAGCCTGGTGAAAATGTTAACAGATTACAGAAAAGCTGCTGTAAAGAAGCAGGAGCACTAATAAATTAACCCTCTGGGGTTTATGGCAGTGCTTTCTCAAACCTTTTGAGCCATGACCCCCAAGATATCATACAATGGTGTTTGCAATTAGCAAGCGAGAGAGGCAGGTAGACCCTGGACAGGTCGCCAGTCAGTCGCAGGGCCAACACAGAGAGACAATCACTCACGCTCACTCCTCTGGAGAACTCAGTGATCAATTAACCCAACATGCACAGGCTGTATGGTAGTGTGGCTCTTAGCAATGCAGCCTCACAGCAAGAAGGTCACTGGTTCAAGCCTTAGCTGGGGAGAGGTTCAACAGGGGCTTTTCTGAGCGGGGTTATGCTTGGGTTCTCTCCGTGTACTCCAGCTACCTCCCACCATCCAAAGCCATGCATGTTAGGTTAATTGGTTACTCCCTAGGAGAGAACATGAGGGGTTGTTTCTCTCTGTGTTGGTCCTGCGATGGACAGGCCACCTGTCCAGGGTCTACCTGCCTCTCGCCTGATAATTACTGGGATAGGCTCCAGCTTCCCGGTGACCCTGAATTGAAATAAGCAGAATATAAAATTCATTACCATTATATTTTCACTTG
>JBBBVU010000026.1:13879333-13904913 GCA_037177055.1 Atherinosoma microstoma | reverse complement strand
CACGCTGACGTGACACTGACAAGATTGTAAAACTCTTAAAAAATAGTAAAATTAAGCCGAATCTACCACAAAAACAGATAATTACTGGGATAGGCTCCAGCTTCCCTGTGACCCTGAATTGAAATAAGCAGAATATAAAATTCATTACCATTATATTTTCACTTGCATGCAACTTTGTATAATTTAGTTACTCTATGGTTAACCCTTTAAAGTTCACACTATGAAAAAAGCAAGAGAAAAATGTTTCTTTGCATTTTCCTTTTTCTTTTTGACAAGAATAATAAGGATAAATGTTTTTTGGCAAATGGTTGAAATAGAAGTTAAGGATGAAGTAATGATGGTGAAATGGTCAAAATATGAAACGGCAACAGGAAAACAAACACTTCCTTTTGGTATCACATACCCAAACCAATTGGTAGGGATGGTTCAGTCAGGTTTATTTTCACAAAATTTTAATAAAATTCATTCTAGTCATTGAAAAAATTGCTCTACGAAATGGTACAACAGGACCTTAAAGGGTTAAAATATTAAGATATTTGGTTAAACCCTTAACCAAAGTAAATGGAGTGATTAGATTTATTTTCAGTTATAACAGAGATTATCAGTCGTCAATGGCTCGACTCCAGCTAGTTCTAAACACAAAGGCGAGGCTTTTACTGGTACTGAAACTAGAGGACATTACCCCGATTTTAGCTTCACTTCATTGGCTTCCAGTTAGTTTTAGAATTAATTTTAAAATCCTTTATTTTTATTCACAGGGGGACCTTGCTTTTTCAGTCACCGCTCCAAAACTGTGGAACGATCTAGCGCTACATATAAGGCCGGCCAAATCAATGCTGTTTTTAAGTCTTTACTTAACACACTTACCAGAGCAACGAAAAATGTTGTAAGGCTGAAGTCCCCCACGGATCATCAGCAGCTCTTCAACTACGTGTTATGTAAATGAGCGCTATTAACGCATTCCTAGAAGACCTGCACCCCCCCCTTCAGACCTTCCAGCTCAGGTCTGTTGGAGGTTTTTACTGAGAACACTAAATGAATGATAAATGATATTTGTTTTGAGATGTACGCTATCAACGTTTTCAGATCTCAGACAGCGGGACAACTTAACGCAGCAGCTGATCCGTTGTGTGGAGAAAAAAAGAAACAAACTCGTGAGGCAAAGCTGTAAAGATGCATGCAACTTCTAAATACGTGTTTTATAGTATACATTGATAGTATAAATATTTTTGCTGTAAGAAACCATCTGATTGTTTTATATTTTGAGGTTGAGGAGGATGTATGTCGCCTCTGGGTGCCGGAGACAGGATGTGTTGCACAGGAGGCACAAGGGATTTGTAATTGGAGGTTAATAAAGAACCGTGAGCCCTGTGGAACGGGATGCTTGATGCTCCGACTCAGTTTATTAGTTTATTGTAAACTATTCAGTTAGACAAACCCCGCCTTCCCTTCTCACACAGCAGTTGAGTGACCAGCAGCTAGCAGCTGATTGGCGGGAGTGAAAATACCGTCTAATTTTACTGATCTGTAAAATCAAATCAAATAATTTCAGGGGGGTAAAAGTTCCATTGAGTTCAAAATCGTCTTCTTTTATCCTATAAAATGTCGGGCTTCACGCTGCGGTGGACACGAGCGCTACGTGGACCGAGAAGAATATGAAAAATCTGAATTTAGGCATATGTCCGCGAGAGAAGACTTATTAGAAACTAGACTATCTACGTGTACGGGGCAAACGGAAGCTGCACAAAAACACTATTGCTCTCTTATTTGGGACATTAGCTAAACCCTAGGAATTTAAAAAAATAATGAGCAACATCATCAAGCTTTATTCAGATGAATGTGTGAATAATGTATACTAAGAGGTCAATTACCTTCCGTAATTCAGTCCTTTGATTGGATGGACACAAACAACTTTTCATGCCAATGGTTGTGCAAGCTTTTCTAATGAATCTTTTGGATTGTGATGAAAAATATTAAATACCAAAAATGGCAAAATAACTTCTCTGGATCTTTACACTGGATTTTACAGCAATCAAAATAAACATAAAGGTAGGTAGATAGAGAAATACTTTATAAACCCAGAAGGAAATTCAAGTGTGCAGCAGCTGCATAAATAGAAAAACAAAAAGGAATGTTTGATTTAAAGCCTCACAAAAACAAGTCATAATGGCACAAAGCAGCATTTTATAGTGCGGTGGAAAGTGTATCTAATGTAAACAGAATAATGTTTTGCCACAGAGATACTATAATCTCTACAGAATTGAACTGAAGGGAAAGTTAAGTGCATCTTGTGCTTGTAATCTGGGTGAGGCAGCAACGTTCAGAGTACCTGATTTGAAAAACAATAGGTCAGTAAGTGGGATGATTAACTATGGTAGAGGGAGGGGGTACAAGGGGAAACTGAAAATCCTGTTAATTCTAGTGTTAATGCATATTATTTCTCTTTGGCTTTTAACTCAGCCTGAGATGCTGGTTTTTAATGTTTCCTTTTAATGTTTTAATGGAGTTATGAGTTTATATCTTGGCCGTGTACAGCACTTTGGTCAACAGTGTTGTTTTTAAAGTGCTTTACAAATAAAACTGGATTGGATCATCAGACACTAAAAATACACAACCATGGAAAATGTGTTATGATCCCTCGCAGAGATATTTTTACACCAAGTTGGCCTAATTTGCAAGTATTCATCGAATTTTTGCAAACTGTAGTTGTAGCACTGGGAATGGAATCAAAACAGCCGTCCAGATCCCAGCAGGAAGTTTTGACCTTTGCCATATGTCATCTCTTTCATCTCCCATCGTGTCGGGCGCCATCAGAAATGCAATGAGTATTAAAATATTCAACATTTAAACAATCTCCTTCGAGTCATCGTTCATCTGCTTTTGAATATAAAGTGGGTAAAACGGGATTCCTCGCTGTTTAAATTTTCATTTTCATCATTTATTTCCTTACAGTCACCACTGCACATTTTAATAGATCGCTGTTTGCCGAGTACAGTATAACCAATTTCAGCCTGTGCTCTGTTTTCCTGGATGCCCCTCATCTCATTCAATTTTAATTACAGGATTTATAGTATACTCTGCCCCTCATCAGCCCGCTTCCAGCCAGTTTTTCGATGTTGCACTGAGGACGGATTGGAAATTACAGCACAGGGAATAAAACGCATTTGTCATGTAATTTGAAAGATTTAACATCAGAATATAACACCAGGTGCGTCTCGGAGAGTCAGTCATGCAGTAAATACATATGCAGCATCCACATTATGTGAAACTCACAAATGGGCGCGTGATGGATGTGAGGTGCGTTTGTGCAGAAGCTAAAGCTTTTGATTGATGGAGCATGCCGGCGAGACTACAGCGGGGTGTTGACGAGGTGTGTCAACAACACTGAATTCTGTTGTCATTAAATAGAAAGGATGGCTCTGCATCCCAGGCAGGAGTGAGCGAGCACTTTTTCCCCCCGTTTCATTTTGGATGTCATTTAAGATATTTAAGGTAAAAGAAGCTGGAATTTGAAACACTTTGCACCCCCCCAGCCCACCCTTGAGAGTCCTATTTACATGTAATAATGGGGTCATTAGCTGATGATAGTGGTCAACCTTGAAGCATAGCATGCACAATATAAGACCCACCCTTCTTCCTAAATCCCCCACACATTTGCCTTTTCCTGTTATCACGGGTCCTTGCAGAACAACTCACTGCAGGTGCACACTTGGCCAGCAGCAGGTTTTTGTCACTCCTGGACCACTGAACTAGAACTCATTAGCATGGCTTTATGTAAAATGTGAGGAAGTTATATTTCTAATAGCTCTTCCAAATTCAGCTAAGGCAGTCCCCCCCCCCCTTTTATTCAACTGAGAATACTTAAAATTGCCTGAATAGCCACAGGTGTAATTTTACCTCGTCACTCTGGAAAATGTAGCCAGAGCCGCCCGTGTAAGGCCAATTTAGATTAAATGGAGAACTGTTCATCAACTGTCTGAAGTTAAATGCTTTATTTTCCCACAAAAAGTCACAATTGCTCCCAGAGCTGAATGATCTATAAACACAAAAATCATGTTTACACCTGAAACTATAATCAGAGCATTATTTTATTTTTAATAATGTGACAGGTAAATGTGACTATTCTAGTCTAAAATAATTTATTTTCAACTAAATAATTGAAAAAATAAATCAATATTTAATCAGAATATTATGCTCCTTTAAAAAAAAAAATGTATTTGATTTTGTTTTTTAAGACTATTTTTTGTTATATAGGAGATCCTACCAAGCTACATTTTGAAAATTCACAATTCAAAAGTCCAAACCTCTTTCTTCAGACTTTTCCCCCGAAGCCATGTGTCCAGAGCACGGGAACTCCACATGTCTAAGGGGAACACGGCTCCCTGTAGGACAAATAGTACATGTCACCATCCAATCGTTTAGAACGGGCTGGTTAAAATGATTGGATGGTGCTTTTTCAGTCCTGTCCCCTCCCCAGGTGACTAAAATGTTAGTCTGGTTGGATGAAGGGGCTGAGGGACTGAATTTTGCATTAACAGTAACGATGGATGTTCTTTGAGGGGCCAATCTCCCCTCTAGAGTCGTCCTAAATGGTTTAGTCCACACCTGCATCAGTTGATGCAGCCGATTTACGCAGAGTGCAGCCAGAAAGCCAGAGTAGAGAGTCATGTTTTTCCTCAAAAACAGTGAAGTATGGATGCCAACAAAGTTATAGAAAAACACAGAGGATGAGAAAATGAGGTGAGGGGAAAGCAGCTGCTGCTTCGTTTCTTTGAGGAGAGAGGTGAGAAGTAGCTGAACAAACAGTTTGAGGCAATATCAGCATGTCAGAGTGAAGGAAGCACATTAGGATTAATTTAGGGAAAGTTACTACTGCAAACGATTGGACTTTTACAGACCTCACAGTTTAAAATAAAAAAAGTTAAAAGTTTTATTGACATATTTCCCAGCGACCTGTCATGACATATTTAGTATCAATTGGTTCTTTATTTCAGGATTGTGAAGATGCCACTGTCATGGGTTATATAAAAAGACAAAAATGAAACAGAATAGAATACTCACACTTTAAAGTTATAATGAAAGATGAATAAGGCAGTCTTATTAATTTTACCCCTGCTGTTGGGGATTATCAGATTTAATTCCTTAAAAAAATATCTGACCTTGAAAATGTATAATTGTTACTGAAGGACTGCAAATTGCGTTGCAATCATATATACTGAACCTTTCAGTACAATTGTAAGATGGAATATATCAGTATCAGTATTGGCAAAGATTATCATAAACCACGTGGTCCTCAGTTCCAGACACAACAGCAGCGGGTCTATGGTCATCTCCAGATGATAGCACTGTGGATCTGAGACAAGGTGAGCTCATGTAGGCAGGTCTTCAGTTTACAATCAATCCAACTGACAGAGTATTAGTAACACCGACATCCAGTAACTTTTATTCTTTTGTATTTTATCCTATGAGCAGGTAAAGATAATCTTATATCTATTTAGCTTGTATGGGGTCTGACCTCCTCGTGGCGGTAAGAGAGACGGAAGACGTAAGAGGAAAAGGAAGTGAAGCTTGTTCTGTTGAGGAGAGGAAGAATATAGATGGATAGGTAGGTACTTTATTAATCCCATGAGGGAAATTTCTTTTAACAGCAACGCATATAAATAAAGAGATATATGAGAAAAAAGTGTAATCAGATTAAAATGAACTCAAACATGATATACAAGAGAAGTGCAAAACACACAATAAATAAAATAAATAGAATTAAAATCAAATAAAATGGCTATATTTACAGATTATGGTTGGGAATTGTTTTATAGTTCAGTGCAGAGATAATGATCACCTCTCACACATGGAGGGTTATGGCAAAAGCAAAGAATGATTTCCTGAACCTCTTTCTGGCAGCAGTCTGTCAGATAAAGAGCTCCACTGTCCCTCCCAGTATGTTATGTAATGGGTGGTATGAGTTGTCTATGATGGAGACCAGTTTGTTCAGAGACTTCCTGTCTCAAGTGTCTCCAGATTGTGTGCAATGATCTTGCCAGCCTTATGGATCAGATTATTGATCCTGCTGGCTTCCCTGGATCTGATTCTGCTCCCCCCAGCACACCACAGCATACCAAGATGGCACTGGCCACCACAGACTGGAAGAAGATCTCCAGTTTGGTGCAGACATTAAAAGATCTGGGCTTCCTCAGGAAGTATAGTCTGCTCATCCCCATTCTGAACACAGCATCTGTGTTGATCCTTCAGTCTAGACGGCTGTCCAAGTGCACACCCAAGTATTTATAGCTGTCCACAACCTCAACCTCCTCCGAGGAGTATTGGGGCTACGTTGAGAAAAATTTGTTTTTTCACAGACTAGGAGAATAAAGTCGTAAAATTTTATGAGAATCTTCCTTTTTCGTTTCGGCGCTTCCCTTTAGGCATCGCCACAGAGAATCATCTGCTTCCATCTAATCCTATCCTCTGCATCATTTTCTCTCACACCAACTACCTTTATGTCTTCCCTCACGACATCCATAAATCTCCTCTTTGGTCTTCCTGTAGGCCTTCTGTCAGTTCCAACTTCAGCTTCCTTCTACCGATATGTTACTTATCCATCCTCAGTACACATCCAAACCATCTCAGTCTGGTCTCTCTGGCTTTATCTCCAAAACATCTAACATGTGTTGTCCCTCTGATGTACTCATTACTGATCCTATCCATCCTCGTCGCACCTAGAGAGAACCTCGACATTTTACTATGTAATGTAAAATGTAAAATATTACGAGAATAGTCGTAAAATATTACGAGCTTAAAGTCGTAAAATATGATGAGAATAGTCGTAAAATATTACGAGCTTAAAGTTGTCGAATATTACGAGAATTAAGTCGTTGAATATTATTGGAAGAGGATAGTTAAGGAAATCGCTGCTTTGGTGCAGGGGGAAAAGGCTGGATGGGTCGATGAACGGGATCAGCTGATCAGCCGGATTGTTTCTTGAGAAACCACAAAACCGCTCTGAACAGCCCGGTGAAGTGTGCATCGGTAACCCTGCAGTCTACTGGTTCCGGCCATTTCCCCCTCCACAAAAGCAGCAATTTCCTCCAAGTCTGCTTTTTTTTTTTTGTGGAACAGATTTGCAGATTCTTTTCAGTGTCCTGATACTAATGCTAATATGGTGCTGGTGTGCCAAAATATGAAGCATCTCATTCATGGTATTTGAAACCTGTACTGAAGTACAACTTCACAAAATGCTGAATGGCCCCAATTTGAACAACTTTCCTCTTTATTCTTATAATATTACGACTTTATTCTCAGTCTGTGAAAAAATATTTTTCTTAATGTGGCCCTAATACTCCATCGTAACCTCACCCAGGATCTGTAAGAACTACTGATCAAGTCAGCATAGGGGTCTAACAAGATGGTTTATACATTCATTCATTCATTTTCTGTACCGCTTAATCCAATTCAGAGTTGCGGGTGACCTGGAGCCTATCCCAGCAATTATCAGGCGAGAGGCAGGGTACACCCTGGACAGGTCGCCAGTCCATCAGAGAGAGACAGACAACCACTCACACACTCAATCCTAGGGAGAATTTAGAGTGACCAATTAACCTAACATGCATGACTTTGGACTGTGGGAGGAAGCCGGAGTACCTGGTGAGAACCCACGCATACACGGGGAGAACATGCAAACTCCACACAGAAAGGCCACTGTTTCAAACCCCTCCACAGCCCGAACCAGCAACCCCCTCTGGCTCAAACTCTACCCGGGGCTTGAACCAGCGACCTTCAGGCTGCGGTGCTAACCACCACACCACCGTGTAAGCCCTATGGTTTATACATAGGGCCTAGAATTTAGTGCTATGCCCCTAAAACTGAGCTATTTCTCTGCTAATGCTCTCATCACTATGCCAGTTAGCTTGTGGTGTCTGAGATTGTGGTTGCTATAGTTTCCTAAAGTAGAATTTATTTATTTATTAGGCCCCTTCTTCCTTTTGAGATTAGGCAAAAATCACTGGTTATAGTTGGCGCTGTATCAGGTAACTCCATCACCGTAGACTACTGGGTGACGTTCCATGATTCACTTTACTGCGTCTATTTCTCTATACCGTTACCTATCTATGTGACGGAGGAGTGAGCAACTTGGCTTCCCTCGTGGCAAGGGTTAGACCTGCTAAGATCACCAGCTGCAATAAAAAGAGCCATAAATTTATGATGAAAAAAGGAGCTCTTGCATGGTCTATGCTTGTATTTTGACCAAATTTGCTCCATAAAGTTTATTGATACCTCAGAAAGTTTTAAACTTGAAGGGGGAAGGAGCAGAGTACTTTACAGTAGTGCCCTTAATAAAATATTGCAGCCTTGAGTGCAATGACTAATTTTTATTTCATTATACTCCAAATGTTCATCATCTCAGGGCTGTGTGCTCCATTTCCCTTTTCTCATACCATACTTTTCCTCCCATCCTTCTCTGTCCAATTAACACCGGTTGGGTTTCTCAATTTAACACTGATATACTGTATGTACTTATACCCCTGGGATACAACCACCCACACAAGCCTGTGCCACCAGCCAAATTTCATGAACACATAAATGCAGTCTAGGAAAATTCATACCCTCCTGTCCTCGTGCGTTTATTTCCACTTCTAATATCTGCAGCAGCTTAGAGAAACGTCATTTCTGGCAAGATTTCACTAAAGGTGCGATTCTTACATCTCTGATCAGACGCACACAAACACACACACACTCCCTTGTTCCAGTCATCCAGCACTGACAAAATAAATAGCTGCAGTGCAGTTCTCCGGGAAATGACATGCAACTAACAAGATTCCACCTCAAAGTACGCCATCTGGAGCTTCACATCTTGACAACTGTGATTATCGGCTGAAAGAGCTCAAAAAGGGCACGTGCATGCATGCACGCACGCACGTCAGCTTTTTCACCTTTCGTGCATGCACACATATTCGCCTGCAGCTGACAAACGAAGCTGGTTTCGAGATAAGTTCTAATATTTTAATTAAATTTTCTTTAGCGGCTTAGCACCTGCTGCAGCACCGTATGCAGCGTACGCACACAAACACATAGGCTTGATCAGAAGGTGGGTTAATGTGGATCTCATGGTGAGATGTATTTTGATTTAGAAGCTTTAACATTCACACTGAAGCCAGGGCAGAAACAGTAGGAAGAGAAGAAAAGGATGAATACCCATCTGATTGGGTTATAAATACTCTCAATGGGGTCTCTGCCTCATAAAGATTATATGTAGCACACAGAGCGCAGCGGCAAACACTGTATGTTTGTTGCACTGGAGCGGGGGTGTTGAGTGCATGTGGATGCGTATGTGTGAGAAATGGTGATACAGAGAGAAATACAGAACGGCTGATGTGCATTCAGAAAATTCCATCTGGAGTGTCTTCTGTCTTCTGCTTGCAGGGATGAAGCCTGAATATTTTATTTGACTGGAGCAACCTCAAAAGAAGATATGCAAAAAAAAAAAAAAGAAAAGAAAAAAATGTCTAAAGGTTCTCCACTTCACATGATTGCCCCCTTCACACGTCCTATATATGGGTTTTGTGGCGTCAGCCCGATTATGTAATCGTGTGCTTGGAATCAAGGCAATGAAAGAGCAAAGTCACATTTCAGGACAACTCCAGTACTACGAAATGTTCAGATACCCAAGCCCCACCTCAAAGTTTCTGAGTGGTCTGAAAAGTACGTAATGTTTTACACATGTTTCACGTGTTCAAAACCAAATGGGATTACATGTGAAATATGTGGTTGTTCTTTTAAGCTAAGCTAGGAGAAACAAATGCCATTACCTCTAAAATTCTACAACCCTATTTCCATAAAGTTGGGATAGTCCGTAACATACTGACCATGGAAGGTGATGTGAAGATAATTTAAAATCATACAAATATAACACATTTCCATAAAAATCTCCTTAAATATTCTTTTAGGTTAGAAGATGGATACGGAATTGGTTCTTAGAGAAAAATATGAATTTTAAGGGCACAAGTTAAAAGAAATATAAAATTAACCATGGATAAAGGATCCGATTGAGGACCCAGCTGGCTAAATGATATATTTAGCTCAACACGTACGAGGTGCATGTGTAGTGACAAGCCAAGAAAGTTGTTCAGCTACAATGGAAAGCCCTCCATGCCCTTTCAGAGGTCCATTTTCTTGTTCGGCGATTTTGTCTCCATCCCTGTGAGCATTATCTTTTCAGAGCATATACCATTGGGAGTAAGGATACAAGTTCAAAAGGCATACCTTGCTCAACATTCTCCCCTTCCCTCACTGAATGAATGAGCTCTCTGCAGAGTGCGCAAGGGAAAGGGCTCATCCCCCTAAAGGCCCTGATAGTAATGGAGCATGAGGGTATTTCTTCAGTTCTATAGAGGTGTTTTAACTTTCAGTCTCTGGGCGCTCTCAGTCAAATAAAAGACTCTGAATTCATTCCAAAGCCTGAATCCCCCCCCCCCCCCCCCCTAAATTCCTGACCATTCTTTGAAAGACATTTTATTGCACAGGATTAAACACGGAGCACACCGACTTTTAAAAAGTGCCTTAATATAAACTCAGAAGGTGAGAATCTAGACGCATTTCACTCAAATGCCACCTTCTGCCCCAGCTGCTGCTTCTCGCCTCATCATTCAGTCTCTGCTGCGTATTTCACTCAGGGTTTTCTTCGTCCTTGCCTGATTTCAGAGGGATCACTTTGCAAGGTAGCAGGAGAGTTTCAGTTTACCGTTTCACATGCAAACCGAACTCTTAGCAACGCAGGATAAAATGGGCATTCCACCTGAATAGGTAGACAAAATCTCTGTAAAAGCATAGCAGATGATTCACAGCAGAGGTCGCCGAGAAAGACAACAGTTGTGATTCTTTTTTTCTTTTTCTCTTTGCTGCAAACCTTTTTTATGCATTAAGACGCCCTCTGGATCAACTTATAGTGTTTCTTCAACTCGACTTCCTTATGTGTCATATGAGAGAGAGAGAGAGAGAGAGAGAGAGAGAGAGGATTTTTTTTTTGCCATAAAATATATAAAAAGAGGGAATAGATGACAGGTCAAGCTAAAATTGGACATAATCTCTTTGTTTTTGGGCTGTGTTAATTTTCATCCTGGCTCAGATGCCCACGTGCAAGTGAATAAACCATGTAATGTACTTTTTTATAGGTTGTTCTACCATGTTTTTGATCGTAATGCAGCATTTATAGAGCATCATCTCAACAGCTGCCTAAGTGGGTGATAGTATTTGTTTGTCTAAACTGTTTCTATGTTATAAGGAAGATCTGTCATAAAACCATCAAATAATCCCAAAGAAGCACAGATAAAACGTGATTTGGCTCACCCTTATCAGTGAAGTATGTGTCTATGGAGTACTGATTTAAGCTAACAAACTGGTAAAAAAAAAAAGGAAAAAAATGACAAACCGTAACCATGTTTTGTTACCATAGTAATTCATTCACACTCACAACAGCCAAGGGTAGGGCCTGAGGGATGGGCTGGGGAGGGGCATGGGCCACCCCTAAAATCTGAGAGCCGCCCCTGACGATAGCAAAGAAGAAATGATGCAGTGTTGTGACTGGCTGGATTACTTTGCATTCCATGAATGGGAATAAACCATTCCAGTCAGGTTTACGGATATTTCTGACCGTCTCCCAGTCGGTCTAAAGACCTAATTTTTGCTGTGTTGCTCTGTTTAGTTTGTCTGTCAAACTTGTGTTTCTGCTTGGTTACATTATCAGTTTTAACTTAGAGTTTTACTCAAGAAAAAAGAAAAAACTTGCATGCAAAATGAGAAAATGTGACTTCTGTGTTACTCAGCATGCCAATTTGGAGCAGTTTGAATTTTGTGCCCCATGTAGTATTTATAAAAATTACTAATCCAGATAAAATTTATATAAAGTGGCTAAAACAATGCTAAAATAACACACAGTCCCAGCAGTCATCCTCTGGAGTGTGCACGCCTGGTGGTGGCAGCTGGTGTGCGTGATGACTTTGACTCGTGTTCCCCCTCACAGGATCCAGAAAGGCTAACAGAGCTGTCACAGATGTTTAGATGACACCTGCTCATTTTTCTTCATTGCTCGTCTGTAATAATTCTGGTGGTCAGCAGATTTCCCCAGAGCTGCCGTAAAGTGCAAATAATGAAACAGGAGATCTGAGGATATGCCATCATAATAGAGAGGATACAAGCATTTGTGAATGAGCGCACATCCCGTCTTCCAGCGTCTCAGACTTGTGGACATCTTTGTGGAAAGTAGCAGCCTTTTTAACACTGACACACGAGCACACGGTCCTAGTAAGAAAGAAAATAGGACTAATGGGTTTTAATCCTTGTAAAGCTTTAAATCTACTTAATAAATTTGCGAACTCGGAATAAAGTTTGCTAAGATTAGCCACCATTAGCTAAGCAGGTCAGGGCTGAAAACTAATGCATTTCTTTTTTCTTTTTCTGGAGTAAACGCCTATGTTACTATGGTAACACCTATTGTCAGGAGCAAATCTAGTGGTCTTATGTAAAAAGTAAGGACATGTTTTTAATGATTATTGATGTCAGATTTTAGGGGTGGCCCATGCCCGAACCCAGGCCATCCCTCAGGCTTCGCCCTTGGCTACTGTGAATGCTAATGAATTACTATGGTAACACAACATGGTTACAGTTTGTCATTTTTTTTCCAGCTGGTGGTTCATCAATACTGATGTGACTTCCTTCCAATTAGATTTTGAAAATGACCTGATTTATTTTTGGGGAGTAGATATTGAGGATGCAGTTTTGACGCATCAAGCTCAGCGTCTTGCTGTTGCCATCTTGTTTTTTTTTTGGGGGGGGTCCAAATTGACCACATTTGGACAATAAACTGGAGATTGAGAGGGCTACTTGAAAGCTTGATCGTACAAGTGCTTTTGAGAACAAATATCAGTTCAGTTGCAAAACAATTTTAGGACAAACCCCCAAGAAACTGATCAGGAGTGAACCAAACCAATGGCACAATAGCCCTGTTTCCACCAAGGGGTTCAGTTTGGTACGGTTTTGCATTTCCACAGGCAAAATCTGAGAAGGGTGTCAGAATATCTGACTACATATACTATGTATTTCTTTGCTATAATTCAAGGAAGGAGTCACATTGCTTTGACGTCATACTATTATGTAGCTGACACATCGCTTGCTATCCGGCGTATACCCCACCTACCAGGGAAAAAGTATGGCTGGCTGTGGAAGCACAACAGCAATCAGGGTTTCCAGAAACAAGCAGAGATTTCCCCTGTCCTTCACACCTTACATCGGATACCTATATCCAAATTTTTTCTATAGTTTGTGGCTTTATTACAGCACATATACCTACAATAATTCTTGCTAGATGCTTAACTAAAAAAGTGGCATCAATGTGAGGGATTTAGCTGAAGTGTTTACACGGTACTGGATTACCTTCATCACGCATAGGAGCCAGCAAAGCAGTGGTTATGTAAGACCATGTGAGGCTATTGCTGTTAAAGTCCGCAGTGATGGGAATTTTTTACCTCTTTGGCTCAATGTGTAACAGAAGCTACATTAATAAATTAATGTACTAAAATCCAATTTGCATTACCTGTTCAGCAGGCCGATGCAGAAACAGAGCAACAGGTGAACACAGCAAAGCATTTAGCTTCTGGGGAGTCAGACATTTTACCACGCGAGTTAGTAGAGACCAAAAAGAGCTAATAGCAATGTAAATATTAAACATTTATCCTTATGTTGGTCTGTTCTTCCTGAAGTTGTAAATGGGTAACTTTTGCAACAAACTTCTGTTTGGATCATCCCCATAGAGAAGCGCAGATATATTTTTAATGAAACATAAAAACTCTTTTGGTCAGATTTCCCCTAAAGTCCCATTTGTTACTGTGGGCACTGTGGCAGTAACAGGATGCAGCTATAATGAAGTCGTCAGTAGTGGGCATGGGGAGATAAAGCCCCCCCCCCCCAAACCAGACCCAGCCGTGTGTTATCTCCACTGCTGAGTTGTAAACATTTCTGCATACTGTTGAATTTCAGACAAACCTGGCCAACAAACAGATTTCCCTTGAGTTTCCATTAATAAAAAAACCGGCATATGAGGCCCAAATGTTTGGTGGGCTGTGATTTATCAGGTATGTGTTTGTGGATGCTCCAAAAGCCTTTATTTCACTCTCAAATTTGCAATTATAATAAAACTGACACACTCGGCTTTCATTTTTAAACAAATACCAGGTTGCTTTATTTAGATAAAAAAAAGGTTTGTTCATCCCTGAATCCCAAACATGAGACCTCTCCATGTGATAGATGAATTGAACTTCCTGATTAATCAAACTCGCATTAAAGTACCGTCTTTCACTTTGACCTTCATTTTTACCTTCAAATAATTAAATATTCTCTGTCCGCTTCAAACTAGTTTGAGTCTTTTGAAGCAACAATTTTCTGCATATGTAACCCTCAGGCTCTTGCCACCCAACAATCCAGCTTTGATGTATTTTTTCTTTTTTTCTTTCCCCCTAAAGACTATTTTAGCACCAGACAGTGTAAATGATTTACAAAAAGTAGAGCAAGTACTTGTTCCCATACAGAGCAGTTAAATGATGACAATATTTCTGATACCATCATCTAAATGAATTCCTCAAAACCATCTTGTTTCTGCCACCATTCATTCATCAGTTGTTCGTAGACAGGTTTTTTACAACATCAATTATAGCTATTAATGAATTTATTGACAAGCAGATGTTTTTCAGTCGCTTGATGGGCTGTAATGGTTGTTTCATTATAGGTTGGAGATGCTCCTCTTTGTGAATTTGTGTCCAAATGATGTCAACAACCTGTCTGCAGTGGCAGTGAGATTTAAAGGAATAATTGAGCAAAGATTTTGTTGTTGGTTTTATTGCATAGCTAGGTTTTTAGCCCCGTTTCCCCTAAGAAGTCTGGCTCGGGACCAGACGCTCACTTTTTTTCTTTTTTTTTCTTTAAGTACCCACCAGCAATAACTGATAAGGGCACCATATTTGTCCTATATTTTGGGACTTTATCGTTGGGGTCCCAATCTTACTGATCCGCCCCAGAAGGGTGGTGCTTTTTACACATTGCAATCCCATCGATTTGTTGAAAGAATAGTCACTTCCGGATGAAGCGTGTGTAGCGCCATGGTTAAAAATACTGTAGATTATTTTGTTGTTTAAAGCCACATGCCAAGAAGAACAGAAACTACCAGTTGCCTACCATTCTTCTTCTTTTATTTTTGTGTCACGTTCTTTTCTTGGTTTTTTTCGTTTCTTTTAAGACGTCACGCTAATGCTTCTGTGGCTATCCACCTTATACCCTGCCTACCAGGTATGGGTACGGTTGGCTATGGAAACAACAAAGATTACACTATGAAATGTGACAACCTCACCCTGTACCAGTACTGACCCTAACTCTAATGATTTTGGTGTATTAACAGCTGAAATGAGCAAAAGTTGAAAATGTGTATGACATGTAACGATTGCTAAAGGTGACGTACTGCAGAGACGCCATATTGGTGTGTGAGTGGCAAACTGGCTCTTTATATTGGGAAAATGCCTTTTACTTGTGGTGTTTTTGCTTGTTCCTATTGTTCTGATTGTGAAACAGCCAATTGTGAAGGCATCAATAAGGGAGAGTGGACAAAAGATATTTCTCAAAAAGATGCCAAGAGATGTGGTTTGCTGACATTTTGTTGGGAACAAACCATGCTGAATCTAAGCAAGCCAGAATTGGCAGCGATCGCTTCATTAAAAACGTCTTAAATGGCTTTACTTGAATTGGTTAGGGTCGTGCTGTTTGCTTCTGCTCTTTTGTAGGTAAATTAAAGCTTGTGTGAGATAAATGCCATAGCTGCTTTCTTCATTAACTCAAGATTCATTTTAAAGTAGTTTGTGTTTCAGACTCACTTTAACAGAACATTGACATTTACGATATATGTTCCTGGAGCAATTTTGCTTTATATCACTCCGCCACAGGAAATGGAAGAGGACATTATCCCAGGAAGTAAGGTAAAGAAAGTGACAGAGCAAGATATAAGATGAGTCAACATCAAACTGACTTTTATTGGCTAGAGAGAGCTCAGAGAAGAGACGAGATGCAAGATTGATGCTGAATTAGCTGCTGTTAGGAGGTGCTGTCAATGAGAAAGCTAATGGTTTTGCTTTATTCACCAGGATGACGAGCAATCTTTATGATGAAGTCAACACGGACTAGCTCGCTGCTAAGAATCTAGGCCATGTTTGTGTAAAACTGCCGGCTGCAGTTTCACACCAAACATACGTAGCACTGAAGCTATAAAAACTGAAATATGCGTACTTGCAGTAGCAGAAACAATGCAGGGTTAGTCATGAAGGGCATGAATCCCAAATGCAGTCACTCAACTACACACAAAGAAATGACAGGCTTCTAAGCCTTTCCACGCTTTCTTTAGCTTCGCTGTATAGAAGCTCATCTGAAGCACCCGATAGTTCGAGATATTGCAGAACTGGATTTGTTATCATTGGATGACAAGACTTGATGAAATTGCACAACTCCGCTTTTTATGATTCATTCAAGACCTTCTTCTAAACTTAAAAATTCTCACACTAACATCTTGCATCTGACTTGCACATTAGCCATTTTAGGTTTGTTGACCACAACTTTGTTCCCTGGAAGTACATGAGTCACATGATTCTCTACAAGCATTAGAAGATTTGTTACTCCCTCAAGTAAGCCTCATATGAGTGTAGCTGTTTTGAATTTATATTTCTTTTTTTTTCCTGGGTTACAAATTGCACAATAACATAATACCGTTTAGCTGCAACCCTTTTATTTGGAGAATGATCTTGGGTACTCTACAATTATTTCTTTTCACAAAAGCGCCATCACTTTAATGGGTACTATTTTATCGGTTGCCTTGGTGACCCATCAGAGAAAATACATTTCAGTTAGTGCTTTGATTTGTAGTGTTGTGCTGCACAAAGAAATACAGAAACTTCAAATAACATCTCAGTGGAACTTGGCTGTTACATGTATGATGGTCTATAAAAGCAGATTACAGCTTGTTCTGATGCAGTGAACATTAAAGCTAAGCAGGTCTTAATGCAGATATCAGGCCAGTTTCTTCCTCATTGCAGCTGATGAGAGCACATTTTGTGAAACTATATTACCACTAATTTAAGATGCAATCACAACCCAGTGTTGAGTGAATGTAAGGATATTTTCCCTCTAATGGCAAAACAAATTTATAATTTACCTCCTATTCATCATAAATCATCTGCAACAGGCTGGTAAAGAGCAGCAGAAGCCTGGTATTGATTAAGAGAGCTGCCCATGCTGTACCTTAAGATCAATCTCATTATACAAGTTTCTTTGTCTGGCTGCTTCTGCTGTTACTGCTGCTAGGAAGTAAGTTCAGATGATAAATTGTTACCTGTGGCCATTTTTTCAGAAGATTTAATCCAGATAGAAGATTTGGGAATCCCATTGTTTTGCTATCCAGGATAATGGAATTTATCTATCTTGTATCCTGGTTTTTTCAAAGCAGGCTTTCCAGGATGAGTAAATCTGGATAAAAAGTGCTCTAAATGAACAGATAGAGGTGGATAGATGGAAACTTTTATTGATCCCAAAGCTGGGAAATTAGAGGTTGCAGCAGCACGCGTTGGTACAAACAATGACTCAAATTAACAAAGAAGATAAAGCAGCAAAACAAACATAGAAATCTATATACCAGATAATAAATAAGATATGCAACATACACAAATCAACAGAGTAGGAGAGAATAAGTGTGACAAATAAGGATGTGCAAAAATAAACAAATGTAAGAAAAACAATGTGCAAACCAAAATAGATGAGTACAATTAAATGGATCCACTGCAGTTCACTTACCAGCCCAATAAAGACTGCAAAGATGCAAAGCTGTTTATTGCATTTGGAAAACCCCAGGGCTCATGCTAGACTTTTCATTGGTTTTTAATAAAATGAAGCCCCACATCCTCATTAAGAGACTCCTTTTTATTTTAAACTCCCAGATCAGCTTTTAATGCTGACCTTAAACTTTCTCACCGATGGGGCTCAGCAGGTCCTTGTGAATGGTCTGATGTCCAATGAATCTGTGTCTAAACACTGGCTCGCCACAGGGCTGTGCACAACATGCAAGCTGGACACATTCCCAGAAGAAGAAATGTCTGACCATAATGTCCCGTCTCTGCTCTTTTTGTTTTGAGACTGATTTCAGACACAAAGTTAGCATTGCATGGTGAAGAGGTAGGTTGTTGGGTCCTGTAAACACCTAGGCGACATTGATTCTAAATTGAAAGTTGATGTTAACTGTTGTCAAAAGTAGAATTTACTCACTGAGGAAGATGGCCTGTTTTTAATGTTTCTATGTTAGGGTGACGTTAGGGTCTGCTCGAAGATTATTGAAGTCCAATAGGTTCACCCTGGGGGTCTCTGGTAAATAAATGTCAGCACTTTCATCAGCCAACCCCATCACCTAAGGCGGTTTTAGTCTTTTATTCCTTTAACCTTCAGGCAACTGAATTCTAACAGTCTTTTATTTAACCTGGACATGTATCCATTGTTTCTTGTATCAATTTTATTAATGATTTTAGGCTTTTGCTGTTTTTCGCTTGATTCTGGTCCTCTGATCTTTTTGCTCGCTTGGACCGCTGATGCTGTCATAAGGTGCGTTTCCATTACAGTTTTTCGCAAAATAAAAGCGATATTTCTGAAATTTCGACTAAGTACAATTGCGATATGCTGGTGTTTCTATTGAATGGTGTTTAGTGCATAATTCGCCGTAATTCACGTAAAATCTCGTCCCGCGAGACCCCACTCTGAGGAAGATGGAGATGCAAAACATTTTATGTTTTGGAGCATGTTGTTTGTTATCAAGGATGACTGTTATATTTTTCTGTTTAGTTATTTGTAAAAAGATTCCCGTCTCCAACTCCGTTCATACATGCCGAGCCATCTTTACTGTAAACAAACGGGTCACGCGACGCCCCCACGTCACGTACATTGAAGTGAAAATGCGGAAAAGGTGTTTCCATTAGACTTTTGCGAAATACTTCTATATCGATACGTCTGAAAAACCACCTCCTGGGAGCGTAAAAACCTTTTGCAATATTTATGAGATTTTTCGAAATGTAGGTGTTTCCATTACCAGATTTTTATTGCGATAGTTAGGTTTTGCGCAATTCTAGGAGTAATGGAAACGCACCTATTGACCATTGTTTCTTGTTCTGATTTGTTGGCATACGACGTGGATGTGGGTGAGGAAGTTTACGGCTTGCCTAATAAACAAACTCACTTTTTCAGTATAAATATCTCTTTGAAATGATGCAACTGTAGCTGTAAACCTAGATCAGATCATAGTACAATATGTGAACATAAACTCTGCCGAGGCCAAATCTAGACAGTTCAGGGGCAGATGCAATAAAATTGTTTTAGAAATACCTGGTGTAGGCTATAGTTTCCATTATTTTCTATAGAAAAGAATTGAGAACAAATATCAGCTTGAGTTGGACAGAAAATGAGACAAAGCCTTGATAACTCTACAAACGGTCTGGAAAGGTTAATATAACTTTTGTTTGCTTCTGTAAATCCTCTCGAACTCTCAGAAAATGAAAGTCTGTAGTTGAGAAAAGAATGAAGAGTTAAGACGAGACGAGGTTAAAAGCCGACATGGATTTCTAATCGTGGAGTCATCTCAAATTAAATAGTATTATCTTTTTAAGTGGAGCTCTGTGACGTATGACAGCAGTCAAGACAGGCACTTTAAAGCCATTATGACATCTCAGCTGAAAGTGGTACTAAAAATCAAACACACCTTTAGAATTTTTTTTTTTTTTAACAAGGTGATTCAAAAGCTTCAATTAAGCAATTTAATGGCAAACGTTTAAGATCCTTTTAGGACAAGAAGTCTTTCTCACCAACCAAGATGCTGTATGTATGAAGGCTTGTTGTTTATATTTTAAACAAAAGATGTCCAGTTCTTTCGCAAACAACTATATGAGACACATGAACTATAGAAAAAGATATATGGAAAACTTTTTATTGTTATAATAACACAAGCACTAGGTAATTTATTTTATTTTCAGAGATCTAAATGTCATTTGGCATCTGATCACAGCCATGTAAATGATCAAAAATAATTTTTCATACTGTAATAATGTGTGTGAGCGCTATTTGTGGAACTCTTTCAACTTTTTTAAAAAATTAAATCAATGTGTTTTTTAAAAAATCAGTCCAAAGGAAGCCAAGAAATCCTGGTCTATTACAACTGGAGAAGCTAGGCTAAAGTTGTTAGCTTGAAATGTTATGTTTAAGCTAAAATTTGTCTAGTTGTATCTGCATCACAGAAAATGAAAAGATAATATTAGCACAATATAGGCAGCCGGACATGTCCCACAGATTGATATAAATCTTACCACAAGGAATTAGTCACAAGGCATAAAATGCAGTTTGTTTAGGAAGCAAGTTAACTAGCCTAGTTTAGCTAGGGGCTGTAGGAGAGCGATAAAAGGTGGCTACAATCTTCAAATTAAAAGTAGCCATTTATTTTTTTAAAAGCGTTTGTATTTAAATTATGTCTGTGAACAGTATTTGTGGAATTCTTTCAAGTTTTTTCTTCATTAAATGTAAAAAGCAGTCCAAAAGAAGCCAAGCAATCCTGATTGTAAGTGGAGAAGCTAGGCTAAAGTTGTGTTTGAGAAATATGGTCCAATTATATCTGCACCACAGAAAAATGACACATGGAGTTAAAGTCACAACGCATAAAAAACTTTGTTTAGCAATATCAAGGGCTGCAGGAGAGCTTTAAAGCATCATTAAATTTAAAAGTAGATTTATTTCTTTAGACTGTTCATACTATCGTGTGTAGGCTAAGCAGTATTTGTGGAACTCTTTAAAGTTTTTCTTATATTTATTTTAGGGGTGGGACGATTTTAAGAAAATGAATCTAATTAATTATATGCTTTGTAGTTAATGAATTTTGATCAATCCCATTTTAGTGGCATAACAGGAGTTACCTCAAAAGGTAGGCCTAACATTTTATTAATTTAAATGGATTTTAGTGGACTACTGAATTAAATAATAGACAGACATTAATATTGTAAACTCAAGCTTTAGTAATGTCATGAAAAATGCATTTAATGGCATTTATATTCACAGTAGAAAAAGAAATATGAAATATATCTCTGGGCAAAAATGAACACACATATTCATTTTCTTAGGTTTTTGTTATTAATCGTAATCAATGCACTAAAGTCCCACCCGTAATTTATTTATCGGCCAATAAATAAATTCAAAGTCCATTCAAAGTCCAAAAGAAGCAGACAAATCTTAGTGTATTGTAATTGGAGAAGCTAGGCTAAAGTTTTTTTGGCTTGAACTTTTATGTTTGAGGAAGAAATGATCTAATTATATCTGCACCACAGATTCAAAGTGAGCTCATATTTTCCCCCAAAAATGTAAAATGTCTGTTTCAACATCTGATATGTGTTTTATTTTCTTTGGGTTAAGTTTTTGCAAATCATTGGATTCTGTTTTATTTCCATTTTACAGCATTGGAATTGTACATGGATCATGACGCCATTCTAAGCAAGGGAACAAACTATAGCATGTTTCCTTATGAGACTGGGTTCTAAAATGTCTAAATATTACAGCAACTGGTATTTTCAGAACTTATCAACTACTATATAGCATATTTAAGTATTTATATTTCTGCAATGTACAGGAAGTTTCCCATAAAAACTTACAGAATTTACAATTATCCTTACTGGCAAAACATTTGGGTAAAATAAACATTTTAAGAGGAAAAAGAGGGGTTTTAACTCTGCTGCTACATACAGTAGTATTTGTTGTAGTTTGTTCTTTAAAATCTCTTTTGAGCTGAAATATTTTGTTCTCATAAATGATATATTACTTTGCCACTGTAATTATTTACCTCCAAATAATTTCAGGTTTTAATGGATCTTCTGTACAAATTACAAACCAATCTAGTGAAAAATGAGCAATTAGTGAGGCTTAGAAGAAGATGCATAAATTATTGAATTGAACACCACGAGCCATGCTTATAAAATAAATAAGACACACAAATGGAAAAAAAGAACTAGTCAACATACTCGTCCAGGAAAGTGCTCATAATTTTGCAGGCACAGTTCTAACATTATTATCCACACTCAGGCGTGATGCAGTCTATGCACACACATATATATGCACCGGATCTACTTTCATTCACAGCTGTCAATCAACAACACAAGCAAGTCCATGATCAGTTTTCTGCTTCATAAGGGTTTTTTTCCGTCCCACTTGTGATGCCATGTTAGCCTGCCGGCCTGCTTCTTGCCATGCGTAGGTGGCAGGAGATTCTTCCCGTGTCAGCGGCGGCGAAGCTCCACGCTGTAACATCTACCCATCGACTCCTCTAGTTTGTCTCTCTCGCTTGAACTCTGTTCATGCGCTCGCTTGAAACTAGGTCGCCAAAGTGAGGGGAAAGCAATGATGTGCTCATGCATCTGTCACTGGATATTAGTCGCATCATGGTTATTAGGCAGGCAGACTGCCGGGGGACAACTGTAAATCATTTTTATTGTGTATGAATAGCTTAATTTGGGAACTTTTCCAGGAGAACATTGAATTACAGGTCGTTTTGGATTAATGAAACCAGTGAATTTGAAATGGACTAATATTTTCTGAGTATGATACAAAAGATACAAGTGTGAGACACGGAAATTTTGCCTCCGCTTTGGTTCAGGAAACCAAACTTATCGTAACCATCATAACTGTTATTGCGGATTGAAACATTTCCTGTTACTCCACTTACCGTTCCAACAGATGGTGTCATTACCATTACCACAAGATGTCAGCTGATCTGTGACTGCAAAGTAAAAAATGGTCAACTTGCAAAACCAGAGGTTGTGTGGAATAGAGTTTGCAGAGAAGGAATGCTGACTCGCTTCATGTGTTTCCTCTTGTGAATGGATTTTTTTTTGTGTGGGGGCACTGAGACTAACTGAACACATTCCTCTGACCTCTCATTGGCTTGGCATTTTCATTCATAAACTCAAAGAAACACTGCAGAGACTCACCATATTCTACGGTGGCCGACAGGTGCAAACATGCTTCACATACCTAAACACGCTGCATATATGAACAGATGTGCTAGAGGGAAAAGCTGCAAGTACAGAGGAGTGCTGTAAATACAGAAATATGAAGAGAAAAAAAAAACGCTGCAAAAACAGAAAAGCGCTTCAAATACAGAAAATCGCTGTATAGTCAAACAACTGCAGTAGGGATGGGCGATACCTACATTTTTCCTAAATACCATTAGGTTCTGGTACTTTTTCATCGATACTGATACTTTTTTGCCCCTTGAAGGATGAGCTTTAGATATCAAATAGTTTTAAAATGACATAGTTAAATTATAGAATATAAGATTATTCAAAATTTATATGGAAAATGAAACGTATAATAGTAATATGATAAATATGATAAATTATACTATGTCAGGTAAACTGTTAGGTTTGATGTTTTTCATGGATAAAATTAAGTAAATGGGAACAAATGTTTTTCTTCCTGGCTGCTGGTAATAAAGTGTCTAAAGATGCAAAATGTACTTTACTAAATTGTCTGCTAAATGGTGAAAGACCTTGAGAGAGTCTGGAGAACTATTGCTCCAGAATTCAGAAATCTTTAAGATTATAAGAAATTGTCTTCTTGAAAGAAACTTAACGAGGATCAGGACTATCACATACTGCGTATCAAAAACTTATAACATTTAGAGAATATTGAGTGAATGTGGCTTATTTAAAGTGCACACACAAGTAAAAATGTGGTAATTCTTTGGGGAAGCTGAACACTGTAAATGTAAGTATTGTTAAAAAGCTCATTTTTTTGTAGTCATTAAGGGTTGCTGCAGCAAAATGAAATCAATATGTTTGGAATTAAAGTGTCAAAACCAAACAATGAGGAAGTTAATTGCACTTGTAGCATAAATTTGCAATTAGTTTGAGCAAATTTTTTTTCTTTATTTAATGTCTTAATTGTATTGCAGCCCCTTAAGTCCTAGTAAAACACATAATATCACAATAACCTGTAGAATAATAAGGGTTTTTGTTCCTTCTGGATTGCTAAAAAAGTCTATTACTTAGCAATATTTAGCATAGCAATGATGCAGTCTCACTGCAAGACAATGCAAATGTTCTCCTGTTGGCTCGAGTCAGCAGAAAATGACTTGAGCACCAGTTTTACACAAAAAGACTTCACAGTAGCACTTGACCAAAACGTTATTTATTTATATAAGCAGTATACCACACACTATAAAATTGATGCCTATTTGCACTCCAGATCCTGTTTTCATAAAAGATTTCCCATCATAGGGCTGATCCAAGATCAGAGCGGCTTGCTTCTTATCTTTATTCTGATATTACAGCCCCACCCTCCAGAGATTCCCTTAATCATAGCAAACAGGAATAATACGTGATTTATTAATATTTTTCTGACACCCCTGTGTGACCGGCTCTTCCTCTTTCACACAAACTGCTTTAATGGCGGGCGGCGGTGAGGTCGCCTCTTGAGCGACTTCATTAAGCTCGCTGGTGCTGATCTTGGATTAGTACTCTGATTCCAAAAAGGCTTTACAAATACAGGTCCCAGTCAGCTGAAACACACAGGTGATTTTCAGTAAGACGTAGAAAATAGTGATTTTTGTTTTATTGAAGTATCTCAACAGACTAAGACACTTATAAAGTGTAGTAGAAATATCAGAGGTGAGGAGAGTTTACTGCGGTGTTGGCCAAGCTCTGGTCAATTCAGTCAGTTCTAGATAGATAAATTCATAGATATACATGTTGAATACTAATGAAATTTCACTGTCTCATGAGCTAATCTGTAAATCAGCAGATTAAGTGATGGCCCACAGGGTAAAAGCCCTTCTGCTGTTCCTCTAGCATCACTCCAGGCCATTTTAATTGTAATTACAAACTTCTGGACAGGACACAAATGGGTCTGGAGGCTTTATGAATATGTAAGACCCCTAAATATAAACTCATTTAAGTTGCTTGAACTGACTGAACTGGAACCAGATCGACTCCGGCCTTGCTACTGGCCTAACATACATTCCATAACTGTATGAAAATAGAAACATTAATTAGATACATCTTACATAAAAGCTTTTCTCTGAACATGGAAATACCGGGGAAAAAGTGTGCGTTTTTGTGTAAGTCTGTGTGTGCATGTTTGCATGCGTCTGTTTGAGGGGCAGAAAAAAGGGGGTTGATTGTTCTACAAAGCCAAACGACTGCAAAGAACACCATAGAACAGTAAACAAATCCAAAATGCTTCAAATACAACCCCCATCCTCCCCCTTTTCTCCCTCTTTTTGTTATTTCTTCCTCGACGTGTGTCTGCACGCCTCCACATATGGCATCAATTTTACATGTTTGAGGAAGGGATGTGGGACTCCATCAAGAGTCATCAGCAAGAATCCCGTTTCATCCATTTTTCAAGACTGCTCTGCACGCTGTGTGTGTGTGTGTGTGTGTGTGTGTGTGTGTGTGTGTGTGTGTGTGTGTGTGTGTGTGTGTGTGTGTGTG
>JBBBVU010000026.1:13849296-13872390 GCA_037177055.1 Atherinosoma microstoma | reverse complement strand
TTGTTAGAAAAGTTGAGCAGTAATTTTTACTTTTACAAAATTAAGCAAATTTCTATATCATTTCATAATTTAAAATTTATCACATCTTTCAACACCTTCAAAAAACTTTGCAGTCTTTCAGCATTTCGGTCCAAGCGTTCAGCATTGGGGCATTCACACTGCTGTTACGCAGTAACAGCCTTTCTAGTTTTCAATGCTTTCAATTCCTGGAATAACTCAATCAGATTTCACCTTTCATGTGCAAAATCAACAACACATCACAGATTATAAGATGCCACTGAAAAATATATCCAGAACAATAAACAAATAAACATTAAAAAAAAAAAAGAATTCTGTGATCACTTTGACATTTATAGTGATGTGAATCACCAAAATGAAAAACATTTTGTAACAAAGTTGGTGAAATACAAAATTAGACTTCCTGACAAAAATCACAATATTGTAGGTATTTGCCCAGTTACAAGTTATAAGTTGGGAAAATAAATAAAAAACCTCTCGTAAAAAAACAACTTCATGGAGGAATATGATTTTAAAACAAATGTGCAAATGAACTTTTGGGTAAAGTTAATTAAGCCAAACTTGTGGTTTCTGAAAAAAAAAATACTAAATCTAAATTCTTTGAACAGAAAGCTTAGGAGCTCCTGACAAAGTTAATTATGTCACTTTCTCCCTGATGTTTATAAAAACACGTGGGACAACCTAATTGGTGTAAATTTCTCAGTCGCCTTCCTTTCTGTTAAAGGAAGAGTGGTAGGCAAGTGAGAATTGACTCAGTAGGCGTTAGAGCTGCACGGATGCCTGCGAGGATGGACACACAGCTTCTTTACAGACAAACAAAATACAGGCTGAAATGCAGAGGAGGGGACGGAATATAGCACAACTTAATTGTCGAACCAGAGCTGACAGTCTTTCTGGCCCGAGGACACATTCAGCAGAACTCCCCTACACTTGGAGGAAATAATGAATAGAAAGGTGGATCTGGAGAAAGGGAAATGACAGCAACGGTGGCTGACTCAGTTTTAGTGGATGTGTGCCGTTGCCATTAAAGCACTCGCGGCAGGTGCAGGTCTTGAACGCCCACGCACAGCTTCAGGCTCTCACACATGGGCGATAGCATGAAAGGTAATGTTTTCAGCTGCACATGTGCTTCTAAGGACATGTCAGGCTACTGGGAAGACATTGTGTGCTGTATGTATGCGGTATGTTTTGGCATCATATGGATAAAATCAATACTGGTTTCTGAACAATGGTGTCTTAAAATAGCTTTTTCTGCTTGTCTGGACATCGTAAATGAGAAAAGGTCAGCGTAAAACGGATTCAGCTGCACTGAACAGTCACACGCAGTTCCCACAAATTAATTTTTTCCAAAATTACATGGGAATAATTAACGTATTTACAGCGATTTATGTCATTTTGTTTGTTTTTCCCAGCTCACGGAGCAATAATCTGAATGCCCGGGGGTCTTGGTGACCTCTCTGAGGTTGCTAGGGCATCCATCAATGTAGTCTGAGATATTTGATTAAAAGCAAATTGCTGTTCAATTCATTAAATACTTGCTAACCTATCGCCTGACACACACATGGACAAAACTATGTGTACGCACAGATCCGCTTAACAGTACATGAGGGATTTTGAGACTCTTTAATGGTTTTGGGATCACAGTTACATGAATACACGTGGCGTTTAAGTGCTGGTGGAAGGCCGGGTCGTCTGGATTTTAACCTTTAAAACTCTGCTAAATTGCAGACAACCCTTAAGCGCTATTGCTTATATTTTTTTTAGCAATTTCTCAGGAAATGGTAGTGTGTAACTCTGGGGGGTAAATTCACAGGTGTCAAACTCGGGGCAAATTTGGCCCCCAATGTAATAATATTTGGCCCGCGAGGCAATACCAAAAGACTATTAGAGCTGGCCCGCCATTCATATACAGCACATGTAGCGCTAATACTCCATATCCCAGAATGCTCTGCTGGTGTTTTGGTGCATCAATCAGGACAGGACAGTAATCAGAACATCTCACAGGAGACATCTGACTGATGAAGACCTTCGCTCGATCCTGAGGACTTCCTCAGCCCAGATATTGATGGACTAGCATCCTAGAAGAGATGCTGGTATTTGACTTGGACACATCAGAGTAGATCAGTGTGTAGCAAACTGAGCTATAATTAATGTTTTCTTGCTACTCCATGGGCTTGAATGGTTGCACATTTATTGAAGGATATTACAATTCATTAATTGGTTTATTATTCAATTTCTAAATTTATCAGTAGCCTGTGGGAAATAGTTATTATTGAAATTCAAATTAGAAAGCTGCAAAAAAAGATAGGCATAAGAGTTTTATTTACAATTTTTTTAATAAATGAATGCCATGAATGTGTCATTAAAAATTTTCTTAATTAGAAATTCAATTTTGCATATGTGCAATAATAATACATTATATATTGTATAGTGTTACGCTTTGATTGTTCAATATTCAGTGTTTAAGCAAAACTTGTTTGAGTCCATATGAAAAGGTTCATTGTTTTATCTGGAGGAAGATTTTCAATGTTGGCCCGGGACTTTTCCAAGTTTACATTTCAGCCCACTGTGTATTTAAGTTTGACACCCCTACTTTAGATGATCTAAACAATCATCTACAATCCAGCCGCAAAATGTAGTGTTTATTTAAAGTCTCTATATGGTAAATCTACAATGAGCGATCCGTTATAACACATTTTTGTAATAAAAAAAAAAGATTGCTATCAAGATATGTTGCTAAGAGACATTTATTTTGACTCAGAAATTATGATGAAGCCATTTCCTTTCAATCTTTTGACCAATCGGGTAGCTTAAATTGATAGTAATGTTCAATTAGGAGCAGCCAAAAGTCAACAAGTGGGCAAAAAGTTCATGTGTGTGTCTAAAAATAACCAAAATAATGGTCCTCTATGGCTGGGGAAAAAGCCAAGATGATGATTTTCATTCAGTTGAGTTGGTTTTGTGAGGATAGGGGGTAAATAGTAGCATAAATAACTGTAAATGAGGAAAAAGTATAAATGTGTAAATAGTTTGTGTGTTTGTTTCAATGCCAATATTTTTCCTCCTGAAAGCCAAGACTTAAGAGAGTAAGATTGATATTCATTTTACATCATTTTATCCTCATAATCTGATAATTTCGGCTGTCCTGAAGAAATAATGTGTAGATGCTGACTGGGATTAAAAGGGTTGAGAAAAAAAACAGGTGGAGCAAAAGTACATGAGCATAATGAACATATTTCACAGCCATTTATGTCATCTTGTTAATTTTCCAGCTCGTATAGGGACTGATCCTGTGGATGTCTGGGACTCTTGGTGACCACCTGAGGTTGCTATGGCATCCATCATTGAAGTCTAATGACATATTTAACAAAAGCAGTTGTGTTGTGATCGAAGAGGCACGGAAGTGAATGATTTATCATATTTTGCTTATCAGTATATAATTAATATTAAAATAGGAGACGCATGGAAAGATAAGCCGATGTATAACCACGTAATTCACTGTAGCATTTGTTCGTAAGGTTTTGTATCTATTTGTAGTCAATTTGCTTTTATCAATGCATGTGGTGTCTTTTATCTTTCTGGTTATGTTTGTATAGTTTTGGTCTCTTTGTAGTTCAGGTTGTTTTTTCTTTGTATCTGTTTGTGGTTATTTTCCATCTGCCTTGGCTCTACCCCTGTCTATGTTGTCTATTTCTATCTCTCTGTAGTTCTTCAATGTCTCTTTGTAGACATATTGTTTTTGTTTTTCTCTTGCTTTGAGGTCGTCTTGCATCTTTCTCTAGTATTTTGACCTATCCCAGATCACATCAAGCAGACACTAGCTAAGTAATCTGACCACGGGGTTGCATTACTGTGCTTTAAATGAAAGGCTCCGATGAATGACGCAATGCTTCACAAGCTGTTTTAGGCTTCTCTGCACAAAGAGCCTTGATTTTAGTAGAAGTGGATAAAGTGTCAATCCAGGGCTAATGTACAGTTTTAACCCGTATAAATACACAATGACCAAAGTCTTACCATTCTGTGCATCTTGGGTGGAGGTCTGCGTATAATGTAGGAGTAGTAGTTGAGCATGGCGTATTCGATCATGGCAGCAAAGACGAACAGGAAGCAGACGGTGACAAACAGGTCCATGGCCGTCACGTAGGACACTCTTGGTAGTGAGTTTCTGGCCACTGTACTCAGGGTGGTCATGGTCAACACTGTGGTGATACCTGGAAGGTAATGAATAATAGTAGGAAAAGAGTGAAGCTTTCTTCTACTGTGACTGCATAATGAGTGCTTTGGTCAGCAGTTTGACTCATTTGGGGTCGACGTTAACCTCGTCTTCATGAGAGTTTCCAGTCTAAGGGGCAATAGGAGATACGGGCAGTACAAAGGATCTTTGCACACGCTAGGAAGAAGCATGAGTCATACCAGAATAACATGGAGAAACTCTGTTAAAGACAATACCAAGCATTGGCTTCTAAAGCACACATGGTTCAAACCTCAAGCAATTGTATGGGAATATGAGAAAATCATAACAAAACTGTCCACTTAGTGTTCACTTCAAGCAAACCACACAAACAAGGTGTCACATGAAAGCAGAGACTCTGCTGATAACGACGTCTGTCTCATCACTGTGGGACAAAAACTCAGAAATCACGTCTTACATTTGCTGTTTTCTGGTGAAAAGTTTTATTCCAGCCGTAAAATCTCTGCTAATGTTTTCTCCTATGACTCTCTTTGTTTGAAATGAATCATGAAGGTCCTGCTGGTTTCCATGGAGATGAAGGAGGTTTTATAGTGAAGCATTCACTCTTCCTATCATGCACTATCTTGGGATTCACTTCTTTCTGGATCCTCATGGGGTTTCTAAGGTGAATGTGGGGGCTATCCCTGGATCCTCCTGACTCTGACCATTGATAGTGTCCATCATTAACATCAGCTGATGGCTTCCTGAGATATTTACCTGCATAACACCTCTATTAAAACATATGGAAAACTGCTCCTTTCTTAGCTTCTACTTTTATTGGTATTATTACCAATATTAGTATACTATTAGTATGACTTGACATATCATTGACTTAATTTTTGGATAAATGAGTTTATTGTAGAAATGGGTGTATTGATACTTTGGAGTCCATACTTTGATACCAGCCAGTTAAAGTATCGGAATTGATACTTTTTTGAAATTTGAGATACCACTCTGCTGATAAAAAAAACCATGTCATTTGTTTTCAATTCTGAGAGTTTTAAGCAATAAAACTGCATGTGAAGCCACAGTGTATTCTTTCTGTCACATGATTATCGCAGCCTATCAGATGTCATGATGATGCTGCTACTGTTAGTGATGTTTTGATATTTTACTGGTTTAATGCAGGTTATTGCACATTATAATTTATTATATTTATCATATTACTATTGTGTTTTATTTTCCATTAAAATTGTCAGTAATCTTATATTAATCTGTAATTTAATTATTTGTCATTTTGGAAATATTTATTATTTAAATCTTATCCTTCAAGGGGCAAAAAAGGGTCTGTATCGATGAAAAAGTACCATAAACTAATGGTATTGTATCGACATGAAAAATGTAGGTATTGTCCGTCCCTATTGTTTTAATGAATGTTATGATTAGTAGTGGTATACAAGCAAGTGCAACAATGTTTTACAGCTTTACCTGAGACTAACACCAACACTTTGGATGGTTCATGTCTGTATTCCTTCATGTTCTCCCTTGTTTTGAGGTGCCATTAGAGCTTCTAACTTGAAAATTATGCCCACAATCATTGGCAAAAAAAAAAGAGAGCTTAGTGTAAGTCTTTTAGTTTATTCTCTAATTAGGGTATTTAAAAAAAAAAAGGCATTTAAGCCAAGTAAACACTGAACACATTGAAAGTGAAGAACACATAGAAATTTCAGCTGACGAATCAAACTTCAACTGTTTGTCATGAAATTGTTGAGTAAATAAAACTGATAAAGCTGCACCATGTTTGAGCCTTTTCTAGTGAAACTGCAGCATTTTGTTAACCTCCAACATCTGTCGAGAGATTATGTTAAATGAATTCAGTCGTACAGTTTCCCTTCCAGCATTGCCTGTAAACACTCTGGATGAGCCTTATAATTATTTGAAAATGAGAAATATTGTTCTCCTTTTAATGTGCGTACACATAAAGCTCCACCTTGTTCAATGATTACTGGAAATGCACAAAATTGAAAGTGTTTTATTATCATTGAAACTGTGTTATCATAATTATCCTGAATTAAACAAATTATCTTTAATTTTTTATAATATAACATCACGCTGCATGAAAACAATCAGTAATTACAGTCATTAGATGTGTTGTGGAGAAAAACTATTTGGGATGTAATGAAAATGAGAATTAAAACCTTAAGTACCTTTTTTATTTTTTTTCTATCAAGTGTAGGAATTTATCATTCTGAAAATCACTGAAACCTTCAATTTCTATCTGAAAAAGACTTTTCTTTTCTTTAGGGAAGTTGAATAAATGAGAGATTTTTTTCTTTTTTATATCCAACTCAGTCGCTTAGAAATGTTTTTTCTTCACTCTTTTCCTTATTTTGGCTTTGAGCTCCAGCAGTTTATCCCCTATGATGGCCGTATTCTTCTCTCCCTCCAGCATCTGAGACCTTTTCGTCTTCAGAGCAAATACAAAGAAGCACTTTTTGGATTTTCAAAGGGTTTTTAAACTCACCTTTGGTTCATTTTTGCTTGAAGTTCCTCCCTTCCACAACCAGCTGTTTATTTCTTAGCAGAAAGTCTAATTTTCTTTCTCTCTTTTTTTTCCCAGGCTACTCTTTCTGGTCTGTTTGTGCTCTTCAGAGCATCTGCTCCTGCTGTGTTAGACACTCTGAATCAGCCTGTTTAGTTATAAGCTCTGCTGGGTTTGTCTCTTGCTCTGCGGGCTTTGGGTTTTAAGGCCGTCACACATTCTTGTCAGCCTCCTTCAGTAGGCCGGGCTACTCTAAAAGGGACCTGTTGGCAGCAGCACAAGCTTGACGAAGCTGAAATTTGAGCTCCTGAGTGTTTTTTAATTAAGATTTGTTCTAATTACCGTGACTATTATCTAGCTTATCATAGGAAGTTCAGTTGCTTGCTCAGCTTCTGCACCGGAGTAGTCGTACTGATTGCAAGCTTGATGTTGCATTCACTGACCTGTTTGTTTGCATGCTGCAAAGGGGTTAGCTGCTTGTTCTGGGGTTAAATCCTGCAGCTGGTTTCAGAGAGCTTAATTTGCCTTCTCTGTAATGAATTTCAAGTTGCGATGTCTTGACTGGGAAATTCGACTCTTTCGACTCGGCACCCTTAGAAGATTTGGCCCAATTAGTATCATTCAGCTTCTATTTTAGTTTAATTTAGTAATTGAATACACTGTAAAATCTAACATTGGCTTTAATAGAATATATCTAGTGGCTATAACCTAATTTTACACTAGTTGTTAGTATTACTAATCTTAAATAAGTTCTATGAACTATGAAATGTTGAAAAATTAATGTTAAGTTTAGGGTGAATGGTTATGGTGGGGGGGCAGAATTTCCCCACAATGGGTTTAAATTCTCCTTAAGAGCCGATTCGTTCCAGAATGACACATCACTACTGGGCGCTGTGAGAGTGACGCAGCCAAAGTAAAAAACTGGGAGCCGGCTCTTCTGATTCACCACAAATGATCGACTCTCAGACACATCACCATTTGGTAATGACGAGCTTTAGCCATATGGTGTTTTGCTGTCAGTTCAATCTCCATAACATCCGTTGTTCTTGTTTCTGGTTTGACAAACATCTGGTTTTGGGCTTTGTCAGCTGTGGCTTTGCAATGTTGGACTGAATGTTTAGGTCACAAAGAAGCTTGGAGGCTTCAGTAAATGGTTTGACATAAAAATCTCTTCTCTGAAGAATGACTTGGTGAAATAACATATGGGGGGGGGGGTCTTGTTAGTGTAAACGGTAGGGGCTCTGCAAATACTGCAACAAGTCTTTTAAATGTGCCTTTGAGAGGCAAATGAAAGCTTGGTGCCAACTACAGGAGAGACGCCACATCCTTGTGCTCACAGGCACAGCACTCTGAGTCAATAAATATTTAACCCCTTGAGTTCTGTGCCTATTTTTAGGCCTCTGCTCGAAAGCCCATAATGAAATGAGTACATCTCCGCAACCACAAGGTCTGTTTAAATACTTTTGGAGTTATAGCAAAGGGAATAACTTGTGAGATTTGTCAAGATTTCTAAATATCTGTATATGTGTAATTGGGGAAGAATAAATTGAAGTGCATAGCCCAAATGAAAACGGTTTCAGGTTTGTCTAAAAAACATTTTCAGGATGAATATGAATATCTCTGGAATGACGCAGCTGCAGCTCTAAACCTCAGACAATATGTGAACATTATCTCTGCAAAGGCCAACTCTAATAAAGTGAAGCAGAAAAAAAATTAGAGGTTTTAGTACAAATGGTTCAGGTGCGGTCTCCAAACTGGCCATTATGGCACAGTTTGGTGCCGTCTGTTCTTAATTGGGGACTTCAAGTTTTAAAAGGTTAATATTTTATGTGATTTTCAGCTTTTTCACCACAGATCTGAGGTCTTGTGTACAAAATGAGTTAAAATGATGACTCATTAATCACAAAATTCTTATTTTGCTGTTTAGAAACTGTTGAGAACCGATTCTTATTTGTAGTATATCTGTTAATCGCAAAAAACTGTAAAGAATCTATGATGCTCATTCTACTATGTTACATAATTTTAGGACACTACTCGATTATACTTTCATGGAAATTTAAACTTGCAATATATATCTTAAAATTTGGCCTTGCGTTTTTGACATCTTTCATGAAAATGTAGGCAACTGAAAACCTTCTTTTTTTTCTTGGCTGCAGGCAGGAAGGATCTCCTTAAAGCAGAACTACCAAACTTGTGTTGAAAACATGATCAAAAATGACTCAGAAGGTTTTTACGATGTACTTTTGTCAGGTTCGAGAGGTTCAAGGTTGATACTCTCATTTGGCCAGAGATACGGGGGCCCAAATAACATGACTTGATTTTATGCCATCCAGGATTTAATCTCCTTTTTAGTAGTCCAAAAAAACTTTCAAAGGAGCGGAGGTGTTGCGCTTGGGGGAACATAAATCTGCATTACAGTGAAGAGAGGCCCCATAGTTTTTAAAGGACATAGCCTAGAGGAAGCATATGTAACAAGAGGACTACACCAAGGATGGTCCCCTGGGAAACCCTACAAGTGAGTGAAGTTGAAGAGAAGGAGAGTTCTCCTATCTTAATAAAAGTTTTCTGTCATTTAAACAGGATTTAAACTATTACAGAGCAGTTTCTTTGGGCCCAGCAGAGTATTCTGGTCTAGATATAAGGATTCTATGGTCAGCAGTATCAAAGGTAGCACTGAGATCTAAAAGAACTAAAAATGTTAATCCCTAGAGTCTGTAACTAATAATAGATCATGAAAGCAACACTAATATAACTTTCTTCCCTTAAAACTTTTTGCTTCTGACTTGTTTTGATGGCACTCCCTCATTCGGTATATTCATTCCTGGAGACATCATTGCCCTGCAGCGTCCTGAGGCTAAGAAACTGCACTTAAACTTTTTTTCTATTCGGTTAGACCAGAGCTACTCTATTCGGTCCAACAAGGGCCGCAATCTATGTTTTCATGAGTCATTGTGCAGAAATTGACAGATCCATTTAGGACCGGATTTAGTAGCCCTGTGTTACAGGTTAAAGCTGCCTTTTTTCTTTACGGCACCATGTCACGCAGCCAGCAACTGGATATCAACACACTGGCTGTTTTATACACACACCACGACTGATTAAGCAAAGAAACCCAAGAGGACATTAATGAAGGAAACGAGGAAAAAAGAGGGACAGAGTATGAGGTTAGACGGGAGTCAACATCATACTGACTTTGACTGGCTCGTGAGCGCTCAGAGAAGAGACAGGATGCGCAACAAATTAGCTTTCATTAGGGGGCATCGCAGTGCAAAAATCTACCAAATTGTGCCACTAGGTTGCGCTACATCTCTCTCACTAGATCTTTAACTTCTCAGATGCGATTAACTGGAAAGAGTGCAACAGCTTGAATGAAAGAGGTGAAAGTGACTATTTTCAGCACGTGTAACTGCGTGTCACAGCGGTGCATGAGTGTTATAATCAATGCTAACTTTTAATTGTGTGCCACTGCTTCATTAGTGCCATTGTTGAAGAAATTACCTCCCATGGTTTCTTTAAAAGAGAACTGTGTGTTCACTTGGTGAAATGAAATCAATTCTTTCAAAGAAGGATGAACCTGGTGACAGTAATGCCCAATGGGGGCATCGATATTTACTGCTTTGACACACACAAACACACACACACACACATCATTTTCTTAAGCTCACCATGTTTCCTTCTTATCCTCCCTTTTTTTCATGCAGCGTCTCTCCCTTTCTCTCCTCCGTCCCTTTCTCTCTCTCCATCTCTCTTCTTGGTCTCTTTTATCCTCATCCCCTACATGTCTTTCATGGCAGTGTGTGCCACTGTTTTCGCCTGTGGTTTCCATAGAGACGAGTTGCTCCCTTCTATTTCAAGCCACCTCTCCTTGTCTAGTGCTCGTCTAGACTTTCTCTTTTTTCCCACTCATTACATTTAAGCACTCAACCAGGTAAATGAACAACTCTCTGCTTCTAATATGTCATCATTGTCTCTGGAACAAGCCAAGTGTCCTGCAAACCGTGTGTTTTAAGTAAAATGCCATCATTATTTCCTTTTCTTTCTTTGTTTCTTGTTCATATTTTTACTTCCTTGATATTTCTTTATGGTGAGCTGCTCATTGGCTCCTTTTGCAAATCGAGGTCACAAGTATTTTTTTCTTTGCTCAGTTCGAATCAGTGTGTGGAAATTGTCGCTACATGATGCCATAGCAACTGAGTGATTCCTGTGTGTGCAGGCGATCTGAACCACACAGTCTCAGATCTACAGCCGAAAACAAGCGCTGCCACACAGAAGTGAGAAAATCTGCACGACATATGCCTACAACAACGCAAATATGACAGACATCCTCACAGTGCAAATTTCCTCAGTTGTGTGATCTCAACAAGAAAGAACATGGTTTTCTTGTTCTTTTAAAAGGAAATTTTACGAACATGAGAGCTATGATGTCCAGGGGTTAAGTCCCCAAACCATCCTCCATATAGCCTAATGAAATATCCATAGACAAAACACAGAAGCTGATTCCATTGGCAGGTGAGCTTGCTGCATGGCAGATTCTCCACTTTTGGTGTGTGTGAAGTCATGAATTAAAAGTCTGAATTTCTAGAGCAGGAGGCAATTTTCTTTTGTCAAAAAGGTGCCACACAAATGCAACGACTTTACCAGTTATTAGTGACAGTGATTTTTGTGTGTCCAGGTGTGCAGCAGGTGGAAAAGACCACGACTTCGTGCTCATGGAGTTTCTATAAATGATACCAAGGGGCAGGGTTCAGAGTACACTGTGGCTTTCGGTGGAGCCTTTTTTCAGGCATGAAACACAATCAAAAATACGGTTACTTGCAAAAAAATTCTGCTACTACTGTGTGCAGCGGATATGATCAGGAAAATAACGCATAAATAACAGTTTTCATTCATGTCATTTAAGAATCTAAATTTGGCTTTATCTTGGGAAGGGAAGCTTATTTTGGGCACGTAGGTGCCTCGTCTCATAGTGGTGAACCGAAGCCACCAAAAGACTATTTCTCCTCATTTATGGGTATTCTCATAGTTTTCAAGCCTTATATTCAGAACATTTATCATCGTGTGTCCAGAAACAAAGTTACGTTATTACTGGTGCTGTCTGAAATATCCAAGTTTGAGCCGTTCTTGGCAAGAGAACTTTAGTTTGGAGATGTAGCTGCTGCTTCGCTGTGAGGAAAAGAAGCCAGCAAACTTTTTATTAGTACTTATATCAGAACTCTGTACCGGAAAGTACTGAAATGTAAGTACTTGTACTTGGTTTGAAATTTTTTTGTATTAGTGCATCTCTATATTTAAGAAACATCAGGAACCTCATGGAAAAATTAAATGTATGAAAGTGGACTATTTTTAGGGTTCCCCTTTAGAGTATCAGCTGAATATCTTTGGGGGAGCTCCTTTTGCTTTTCATGGGAGTCTAACTCCCCTTAGCTCCCCAGTAATTCCATCCATGTCAGGGAGTTCCAGTTAAAGATTAGCAGGTGTCACTAGACTGTATTTGTTTCACTATAACAACACAGTGAATCATTTTTTAAGCAAATGTTTTAACACATCTATAGAGAACACACAGGGTAAACTGACTTGGGGGCCCAACGTCAGGCCAACCATAAGATTACCATTTCAGATTGCTTACTTAATTATTAACCGGTTGGAGAATTTGGCCAAAAGTTAATGGTTTTATCTCTGATCTGGCCAACTAAGTTTGCCTGAACATTTGAATTAGTTTAGTTGTAGTTCTCAGCCAAATTTCCTTTGGATAGAAAAGATGTGCAAAGCCATTGAACGCCCACCCTTACCGCCCACTCATAACAAGAGGAAACATGTTAGAGCGTCAGTTCAAGAACCACAGCTAATGTGGTTTAAAAAGGCAAAAGTGTGACGAGCCTCATTTACATAAGTTTTTATGAGAAGTAAAACAAATGGTGCAACAAATATAAGAAAGTCTTTTGAAAAGCACAAAAAAATTAAATGTGAATCGGACACTTTTAAGTCGACTGGTTATAAATGAATAAACTCGAGAGCTTAATATTGCCAGAGAGTGGCAGTATGTCCTACGCTGCAAATGCTTCTAAATCATTAGAATTAGTTCCTTTTTAAACAAGAAATTAACTTCAAGGAGGAAAAAATGACCATGTTGGACATTAAGGAAAGCTCTTCAGCTCAGTCATGTCGTTTTAGTTTTTTTCAGGATCAAATGCAATTCGTAAATGTATTTCCATGCCTCCTTTTTAATGTTACATTCTCTTCGAAACAGGCAAAATCCCCTCAAGCAAGCATAGAAAGTTCTCAGTGGAAGTGGAACACTTCCATGTTTAACTATTCATTGACATATTCTAAGAGCTAAACATCCAGTATCATTGCATAGTACTTTTAAGCCAATTTAACACTGTTTTAGCTTTCAACGGCTGCATAGGGGCAGTGCTCAAAACTGCATGAAATGTTGCTGCCTCTTCTTCTTCTGGTGTTGGTTTTTGCTCTGAGAAAAGTCCACATTGTGTAACGAAGTACCTAAGAAGCACTGCTGAACTTTGATAGATTTTCTTATTGAGACGCTCCCTGACGGCTAATTTGGCATCCATCTTGTTTCCTACCTGCACTCTGAGCTCTCTCCACTAAGTAAAAGTTAGTCCGATGTGGACTCTTGTCCTATCTCTTACTTTATCCCTTTCCCCCTCTCTTTTCCTCTCGTCCTCTGATACTGTCCCCTTGCATTTCTTTAATAAATCAGCCATGGTGCACGTTCAAAATGGCCAGTGTGTTTATCCAGTTGCTAGTGTGTGACACTAAAGCAGATCTTCGCTGTAGAACAATGCAGCATCCCGGAAGAAAATATTATGAAGTGCAGTTTCTCAGCTTCGGGATGCTGTAGGACAACGATGGCCGCAAGAATGATCTATGTCTCTGTGCCATCACAACAAGTCAGAAAACATAATGTACTGAACTCATAGGTCTGCTTTGTTACAAACATAATGTACTGGATTGTACTTGCACACATTATTTGCGTTGTTTTCCCCTTTTTTGGTTTCAAATCCTTCTCCTTAACTTTTGCAACAGGCTAACGGCTCCTGAGTGTCGTCTTCTGCGTATTTGTTTAAACTGAGTGTTGCATTACTGCTACCAAGTGGTGAGAAGCTACATTGCAACTGAACCTCTCTGGATAACAGTAATTCTGTACTTCTGGTGTCTTTAATTGATAACTTATACGGCCCTACAGCCCTTAACTGGAAAACTGAAAGGTTTTTGCAGTCCTCTAGGCGACGCTCAAGGCCCAAGCATGGTTAAGAAATCACTGTTTTAGGGCAAGCAGAAAGGATTGGAGTATTATCAAATACCACAGCGATCCTAAATATAAGAATAAATGTTAAAACAAGTCAAAAGAAAAGGATTCAGTTGGAATAGTTCAGATGAAATAAAAGTGTGTCATTTGTCTTTTGAGCTGGAAAGCTCTCGAGCGGATTTCCCACTACACCGACAGACAGGAAAAGGCAGCGTACATAGAGGATGACACACTCTGCACAGAGAGCCTTGTTTGTTTATGGTAATTATGCTGATGTTTTTAGATTAATGTGCCAGTGATTGAGGTTAAAATGCAACCAGTGGCAACTTCAATTTATCTGATTAAGTGTGTTTCCACACACTCTTCAGAGGCCATGACTTTGAGCCACAATCCCATGTAATCAGTCAAATGGCCCTCCGGCAGTCCCCTCTGACAAGAGACACTCTGGACTAAACGGGCTGAAGAGAGTAATTTGTTTGCTCAGTCGTGTGGAATCTAATGGTCAGATGGACAGAGCGCTAGCTGGAATTTTGTTTTTGATTTACGTGATACAAACTTCCTTTTGCTTTGAGACGTTTTACCACAGCCGTATAACCTTGACGTTAACTTCATTTTCTATTGTTAAATGCCTATCGGGTATAAGACTGCTGTGGTGGGAAAACGGAGCGAATTTGTGTCTTGTGAACAGAGAATGTGATTCAGATTCCCCCATCTCAATTTGAGGGACTGATGTCTGTGAAACGCCTATCTTTAACTTACTGGCCTCTTGGCACAGCCCCCACGAGGCACATTGTCAGCTTTTATATGTGAACACACACATCACCGTTGACAAGTGTTTGTGGGAATGATGGCTCGCACAGTTTTTGAATGTTTTTAAATGTCAATTCTTTTTTACCCTGCCACACCCATATCATGAATTTTTTTTTATTTCTTATTTCAAATGGCTGCTGCTCATTGGGAAACAATTCTCAAGACAAACAAAAACCAGTTTTGCTTGTTTTAAAAGGATTTTTTCTTCGGTAGATAATGAAAACTGGCCACGGCAGGTGTGGGTATAATTGGGGCTGCCTGAGAGGGAAAAAAAACAAACTCCACAATCAGTTGCTTTAGGAAATACCCAATTTGAGAAATGTTTGGGCTGTGGTGACAGATTCTCAGTGGCTGTATAAATTACGACTCATTTCCAATGGGAGCAAAGTAGGAAATGGTATGACACTGACAAAGAGCCACAGTGTCTGCAGAGGGAATAGGCTCTGATGGATGGATGGGACAGCAAAACATTGGGTACAGGGGAAATGTTTCCTGCCGACAACCAGTGCCGATTTCTTTTAGCCATGTCCAAAATGAACCCCCTGAATGGCTAGAGTCATGTTCTGTCAGTAAGTGCAACCATGACATTCTTTTCTGAACACTTTCTCAACTATAGTGAATTAATCCACAGAGGAGGAGTCTGGTCACAGCAGGTTTTATTATAGTAAGGCTGGAACTACATTATTCCTTTGTGATAAACCTGAAAAGTTGGAGAGCAATGTTAATGCTGCCATGTTGATGTTCTCTTTTTATATTATGTTTCCCACTGTCTTCACAAAGGATTGTTATCAATGTACCACGTGCTACCAGTTTCCTATACAAGACTATCCTCCTCCCCCCCCCCCCCCAAAAAAAAACCATGGGACATTTGTTTACACGGGCAATAACATAACAAGAAGCACTCGGAGAGCGCGGACATCTGCCAGAATATTGTTAAAAAAAATAATAATAAAATGCCAATGACTGTGGCCATTTTTTTTTTGTTAGAAGCTCTAATGGCAAAATTATCCCTATCTCCTGATTAAGAAGAAGAAACCTCTTTTTTTTTTTTTAAAAATCCTGGATCCAGGTGGTGATCCGGATAGCCCCAAAAATTTATTGACTGGTTCCTTACTCCACTTTGGAGATTTCCTGAAAATCTAATCAAAATCTGTCCATAACTTTTTGAGGTATGTTGCTAACAGACAGACAGACAAACCGACCTGCACCTTGGCGGAGCTAACGATTATGTTTGATGAATGAGACCTCTAGTGGTTGTGATCGAAACTGCATGTTGGGATTTCCTCCTTTTATGACCACTCAACCCTGTTTTAACCACAGGAACCATGGGCAAAGTTTGATGGAAGAAATATCCTCAAATTTCCCCAGGCAGGGGAAAAGTACTTTGACACCACCCTGAACATTGGGGTCGGGGTTGGCAGACTTGACAATTTTCTAGACAATTGGTCCAGTATCCCCTGTGCTTTATTTCCTCATCTGTTTAGCATCCACACAAAGACGGAGCTGATTTCGTCTGAAATTTTTTTTTTTCATAACGACGGAACCATTTCCATAAAGGAAAAATATTTATAGTCCTTTAAGTGGCACTGTAATGCTGCCATAGATATATACACTGAAATAAAGAGAGGATATGGAACACGTGCATAAACTTGTGATGTAAACTATTATGTGAAGAAGACAATGGAGGGGAATTGAGGTAAAAATTTGACATTTCCGTGGATTTATTTAAGCTTTGTTTTACAGATTCTGCTGTAAAATCCATATTTTGCTCAGGAACTTCTGCTGCATGAACGCAACACAATTGCACCATTCTTGTAGCTGTTGGTGGGGTTTGCGCATCCAGGTTAAATAGGGACATGGGGCTATGTTGTCATTGGTTCAGGAAATATGTGGATTGGCTGTAAGCACAGAAACGAAACAAAACCACGGTGTTTTATAGATGTAATTACAATGGGATCTGGTTTCAAAGTTAGCTTTTTTGGGCTGAACGCCGGATCAATGTGGACAATACGTCTAAATGTAAACTTTACCAGATACACCTAAACTTGTCTTTGTGTGAATATGGCCTAAGCCATCTAGGTTTGATTGCCACAATACACCATTATATCCATTAAATTTAAGTTGCACCATTGAAATATTTGTTCCTGGCGTTTAAACTCAGACCTTCATTTTGGGCGTTCAGATTAAATCAAGACAATAAAATGTTCATCGCTGATTATGTCACATTGGTTATGCGCCAGGAGAAAAAATGAAAACATGTACAACTGTGTAACAAGGAGAGATTTTGAATCTTAAACTGAGATGAACTTCCTGGTTTTACTATAAGCTCAGTTGGACGTGCCAAGACTCTGGCAAGCATTGAGAGGTTGTCTTTCACAGACTCAACTTGGACATTGAACCTGAATGGAAATGCAACAGCCCCAGGGCTGTAATAATCTTTAAGCTCCTTTTTTAGCACCGACCTTGATTTGTTTTTTTTACCAAAGTAGTTTTGATTTATAAAGAATCTTGTTTGCTAAAACAAACCATAACAAGTGACAAGTGTATAAAGAATTTTTTTTTTTACAAAAGTAAAACAAAAGAAAACTTTTGTTTGACAAGGCCATATAACATGGTTGAAAGTTTCATGTTTGTTGATGCTAGCTTAATAATAATAATAGATTAGATTTATATTGCGCTCTACTGCTGACGGCACTCAAAGCACTTACATTGGATCCATTATTCATTCACTCCACATTCATATTACATAGCTACAGGTGTGTAGCCCTGAGGGAGACGTGGCAGCCATTGCATGCCAACGGCCTCTCCAACCACCACCGACACTGGAGGCAAGTAGGGTAAAGTGTCTTGCCCAGGGACACGACAGATGATGGGGAGGGGATTAGAACGGACGACCTGATCTACCCCCGCCCATGTCATGTCATCCAATCTTTCTCCTTCCTTCTGAGGATGGAGCCTTCTATTAGTCTTCTGCATCCTTTACATGCATGTCGGTACGTTTTCAGAGAGCTTCCGCATGAGTAGCCAGACTGAGCAAGCGGAGAAGTACAACCGGAAACCACGGAGGCAGTGTTGCACAATATAGCTAACATGTAACCAGCGAAGGAAACGAAGAATACCACACAGACCGTCTACAGCAATGCCTCCATTTTATGTCCCTTTCTGAGAGTAACATCATTATGATCTCCTCTGTCGTTGCTAATGTCTGAAACCAGCATCGTAATTTTGAAGTGAACTCTGAACAACAATGCCAACGTAAAGGACACATGGGAGTACGTGGGCAGTGATGTTTGACATCTGAAATTCATGTACTGATTATGAGCTACCTTTTATGTGTTACGTCAATGCCAAAATGCTCAAGCGAAATGTCTTTGCCTCCTACTGCCTCTAGGCATGGTAGTTTAAAAGACCCAGATGGGTCGTATTCAAGGATATGAACATTTGGCACTTTAAGCTCATTTCAATTGGAAGACCTGTTGATTTTAGCATAAATTATGTGGCATTCCATCAATTTAGAATTTCTTCCATGATTTTTTTTTTCTAAATGGATAAAAATCTGTTCAGTTACGAGATGATTTTTTAAAAATCCTTATCAAAACCTTGAATGTGAGCAGTTTTCTACATCCAACAGTTCAAACACGTAATGCTAGCAGTTGTAGCCTCAAGCTGCTAGCTTCAAGCCGAGATGAAGAGTGAGCCAGAGTTCTGCACTGCTCTCTTCTTCCAAACTCCCCAGTTTTTCCCTCCTCCTCTTCAAACTTGAATTCTTTAGTCACAATGGATGCTTGGGGCACTTTCTCAGAGTTTGCACAGCTTCCTATATTTTTTTTCCACATAGGACGTGGCAACACCTGTAAAGATGTAGTTTCTCCTCTTGGACATGTTGCTATTTAGACTATCCCTTGTGATACTTTCAGCAATTAATTCAACCGTGTAGGATTTACTGCCTAATAGTGTTATCATTGATGCCTTTAGTTTTTAAATCTGATAATCGACCTGTGTGGTTGTGGACTGAAAGGACTACATGCCATCCTACCTCATCTAATGGATTGTTATTCTCCTCCCTTCCTGTGCCTTTGGCATTTAGGATGGCTTGGGAATTCTGTCTTTACTCAGTATGCAGACCGCCATTTTCATCCTCTACTAGATAGCTTCTTTCAATTATGGACTAGTAATGACATGATAAAAATTAAAGATCTTTCTAATTAAAGACTTTTTGCTGCACTGAATCCAGCAGGACTATCTTTTCTAGTGCCATCCAAATTGAATATCTGTTATCTGTTTCCTGTTTGTTTGTCATGGGGAGGGGGTAAAGCTATCTGCCTGCATGCACAACAAACTGTGTATTCTGATATGCTCCCAGATTTTCTGAAATCTATTCATTAGTAGGACTTTGCTTAATGGAAAAACAACATTTAAGGACACAAGAGGCTGAGCCTCTGTATGTACTTCCATGTTCTTATACAGCTTGAGGATCATCTGTAAATTTCAAAGGTCATGCTTCCTAAAATGTATCCAAATATAGGTCTTTGTGACAGCTGTGGGGTTTTTCTGCCTTGTGCACATGCTCCAGCTCTGTCCAAGTAATTTAATTTTCAGAATCTACAGTACTGTGCAAAAGTCTTGAGTTGCCCCTCATCTCTTTAACCTCTTCTTCAGGATATGCATGCAGTACAGAAGATCTTTGCACAAAAAAGCATCAATCCTAACATGTAGTATACCAAACTGACAAGGAGAAACTCAGCTAAAAGACTGTACCAAGCATTGGCATTGCAATTAAACACAATTCAAACCCCAAGCAAAAAACTCTGCCTTCGTTTGAAATGAATCTTGAAGGTTCTGGTAGTTTCTGTGAAGATTAAGGAAGTATTCACCTGTCCTATCTTGGGGATCTCGCTTTTTTGGATAATGATGGTTTGTCCAAGGTGAGTTTGGTGGCTCGATTCTGCTGATTTTGCTAATTGATAGAGGACTCAATCATCGACATCAGCTGAGATATTTACCTGTGTAACACCAATTGAAACGCCTGTAAAACTGCTTAGTTTCACTTTTTTAGCTTCTACTTTTGCACAGTTCCTCATTAGATATTATTTTACTCTTTCCTAGGGCTACTTTACTAATTCCCAGATGAATTGGGATGCTATCCTCTGGTTTAGACCGGAGGCAGAAAAAATAGGCCTTGTCAGAAAAAGGTTAAACGTCAGGAAACTGGGTGCAAAAAGTTATTGAAACATGCATGTATAAATGGAATTACAGTATAAAAAGAAAAAGAAGAGATTGTACAATTCTATTTATTTAATTGGGACAGTGGTTGCAGCTATCAAACTTTGTATGGTATAGTTACATTTATTCGATAAGCCTGAGCCCTAATTTCTTCTTTAGGATTAGTCCTCCAGACTTCTTGGACGACTTTCCAAAGCTCTTATCATTTTTCTTTTTTTTTTAAATTAGGTTCACACTCTAATTAATGATGCTTTGGAGGCTGTTAGCACCAGTGAGAGTCCCAACATGTGCCACACATTGCTGCATGTCATGCTTCCTTTTCCTGCCTCTCTCCTGCTGAATACAGGTGCTGAAATAGTTCAATAAATAAACTGAAATCTTTGGTGAAAAGGAGATGAATTTGCTTCTTTTGTTAAGTTTCCTCAATTTATTTAAGGACGCAATGCTTACCTTGAAGATATATGCCAAATATTTAGCTAGTAGCTCTATGAAAATAACTTTTTGTGGGAAAAAAAAGTATTTTGCAAGAAAAACTTAAAAAAAAAAATTCAACAGATGCACCTAAAGAAATGTAGTCTTTGTGACAGGCAAATATGACGTTAAAACCTCTATCAATCTAAAAAGAATTGATTTTGGGTTTTTTTTTTCTCTATTTTGTTTTTCATGTTTTTCTTTCCCTGAGTTATGTACCTTTTGTAAGCTTGAATGATTTACAGATCATTGTTAAATGCCTCAACATTCCTCTGAAAATGGTCATTCACAAGGACTGGGACTGAAAGTGAGTGAAAAAGCAGCCCATACTTAAAGAAAAACTTAGAGACCTTCAGGAAGTCTGGTGAAAGGTTGCTCAAGAGTGTATACTGTAGGTTATTATTACCTCTGGTCACGTACTTGACAGCATTGGTTTGTGTGTCTGTGAGCAACATAACTCAAAATATTCTGGACCAATTTTTGATGAAATTCAGGAAATCTCCGAAATGAAATAAGGAAAAAGGGATTAGATTTTGGGGGTGATCCGGATCACTGCCTGGATCCAGGAATATTTTAAAGGATTCTTTACTATAGGTAGATTGTGAGCATTATTTTTTAGTCAGAAGCTGTAGCGGCAAAATTATCCCAATCATTGGTCAAAAAAATCTGAGCTCTGAATGCTTCTAGTTTAAAAGTTTATTGGAAAGTCTGGCTCCTTGAAGGAAAAATATAATACCGATAGAAAAAAAAGAAAAGAAATTATTCTGGGGAAAATGTATTGGAAGCTTAGAAATTCTTGGATGTACCAGGGAAGTAAACTCCTCTAAAAGGTCTATTATTTGTCTCTGTGACTGGGTGCAGGTCACCAGAAAGTGTGCACACAGCAGTCTACAAACAACTGCGTACCCAGAACTTTGTGAGCACACATTTATTCACGCACTTGGCTCATTATGTGCAAGCACGGTATGCCTTTTCTTGTACATGCTGATCAACAGGAGCTCTCATTAGAGGAAACTTGAATTAAAGCTTGAGTATTTTCTACGTCTCAACTTGTTCAACACTTGAAATAGGTTCAATAGATTTTTACAAAAGAATTCCCCTGAGAAATTCTGAGACTAGGAAGCCATTTAATATGTGGATAAAGGGTTGTTATCAATCTTACATCATCCTCTTCTTTCATAGATTGATGACTGTAAGCACGGTGGAACATTGTGTTGTCAAAGTTCATGCAGTTGGGCTACTTTATCACTGTTTAACCGCTGCTGCTTGTGGCAAGGCATTTCAGGTGGAGTTATGAGGTTTTATTGATAAAGTTTCACGATTAAATTTAAGAAAAAAAACAATTTGAAAATGTCACTAAAGCTTAATCTATTGGTGTTGGCAGCAGAGACAATCACCCCATTTCGTGAAATGGTCACAAAATGACCGTTGCATCGAATGAAACAGGCCACCATGTTCACATGTGAAGGTCAGAGGATTAGGAGGCAGTGCTAAACAGCCACCCTAACCACTGATGCTATCCCAATGGCTTATGTTTTTAAGTATCTTCAGTTGAGGATTTATATTAGGTTTTGGTCCCCTTTTGTCCACATGTCCTGCATGTAGTAATTTCACAAATCGATGGCTAAACATTGTGAATTGACACCCATTTGGTACGATTAACTCTAAACTGTTCATTTTTCCCCATTTCCTCAATTGTTTACTTTTCTATTCAACTCCCACCCAGTAATGGTGACAGTTTGTGGAGAAAATTGGGGGAATCAGTGATCTCATTCTTGAAGGCCAAGGAGTTTTACAGGCAATCGCTGACTATTTTTCTTCTTTACCAAGCAGTTTTTGTTCTCTGCTCAAGAGAAGCAACTATTGCCACTATTATATTGCATGCATCAATGTCATCATGTCTCCACAGGAGTGGAAAAGTAATCAGCAGCACAACGGAAGTATCACATCAGACAACTGAAGATAGATTATGCATTTGTATTTTCACAATCTGTCATTAGATCATAAAGACGGCTAATCAGACAATCACATGGTGCATTTAGTCATGTTGACACAGTGAACACGACTTTGTGAAGTTCAGACTGAGCATCGGAATGAGGAAGAAACAGGATTTAAGTGACTTTGAACATAACATGGTGGTTGGTGTGACACTGAGTATTTCAAAAACTGCTCATTTAGTGGGATTTTCATACACAACCATTTCTAGGGGTTGCAAAGCATGGTCCAAAGAAGAGAAAATATCCAGTGAGCTGCAGGTGTATGGACTAAAATGCCTTGTTAATGTCAGAGGAGAATGGGCAGACAGGTTGGAGATGATAGAAAAGCAACAGGAAGTCAAATAAGCACTCATTCCAACCAAGGTATGCAGAATAGCATCTCTAACACACATGTCCAACTGAAACAGATGGGCTACAACAGCAGAAGACCACACCAGGTGCCACTCCTGTCAGCTAAGTACAGGAAACTGAGTCTACAATTCACACAGACTCACCAGAACTGGATCAACTGGTCTGATGAGTCTCCATTTCAGCTCCACATTCAGAGGCTAGGCTCAGAATCTGCTGGAAACATCATAAAAGCATGGCTCCA
>JBBBVU010000026.1:13828133-13849196 GCA_037177055.1 Atherinosoma microstoma | reverse complement strand
CAGCATGGCATGGTTTAACCAGCACAGCCTACCTGAGTATTGTTGCTGACCATGTCCATCCCTTTATGAGCACAGTGTAGAATCTTCTGATGGCTACTTCCAGCAGGATAATGCACCATGTCACAAAGCTAAGATAATCTCCAACATGATAATGAGTTCACTGTACTACAATGGCCTCCACAGTCACCAGACTTGAATCCAATATTTCACCTTTTGGTTGTGGCGGAACAGGAGATTCTCATCATGATGTGCAACTACTGTGTGATGCTATCGTGTCAATATGGAGCACAATCTCTGAGGAATATTTCCAATACCTTGTTGGATCTATGACACCAAGAATTAAGGCAGTTCTGCAGAAAAAAGGGGCCCGACCTGCTACTAGCAAAGGTTGACCTAATAAACTATATAAACTATCTCTGGACTCATTTATAAACATTGATTTACAGGTTCAAATATAGATTTCATAAGATGAGCACACAAAAGCCAAAAACATGAACTTTGTTATTGTAGGTTTTGAGGACATGCTACTCAGGAGTAGCGTCAGTGAACTCATTTGACACTGTGATTTTCTGCATTAGTCTGGATAATGAGCATATTGTGGTGATGGATGCTACCTGCGGTATCTATTAATTCCGGTACTGCACTCTATTTTACACTCTAAAGCCCTACATTCACAAAATCTGCCTGGAGGTGGTTATATTAACCCATCAACAACATTCTCTGTTGGGGATCCATCTGAGCTGCAGAGATTGAAGTCTAATAGGAAGCAAGCAGAGCTCAGCGCTCTTACATCTACCCTGCTGTTGTCCAAACGTCCTGCTGCTGAAGGAGTATCAGGAGAGTGACGGCTCTTTAGAAATGCCACCTGGAACATGTTAGCAGCTTGTCAAGGCAGGTTACTTTCAGCGGTTGGGTGAAGGGTTTCTGGAGCAACAGCATCACCTTGCTTTTTCCTCGGACTTCAACCTTTCTGATCCGCTTCCTTTGTTCTAATGTTCCACCTCGCCGCTATGTGCCAGAGGCCTTCACTTTGGCTTTACACCCTTGTTTTTGTCCCGGTTGTTTTCTCGTCATGCCTCTCCTCTCCCCCTTTCAGCCTTGGGATAAGGTCTCAGGCCGACAAACGGGGGCGGTGTGCGAGAGAAGAAAGGCGAAAATGACTCTGTTGTTGAGCTGGATGTGGATGTTTATCAGGACAGGGGCAGCTCGCTTCTGTTGTAAGAGGAGGTTCGCAAGCTTTTAACTGCCTTCGGTCACGTATCGCACCACCCACGTTTACTGTAAGCATTAACAACAACTGGCTGTCTTACAGTCTGGGAAACGCATTAAAACAGTGATGGAGAGACAGGCTGGCAAACATATGGGGTGAAAAGTGTGATTCACAGTGAAAGCCGAAGGGAAATTCAACACTCTGATTAAAAAAAAAAGTCTTTTAGGTTTAAATAAAAAATGAAACCAGCTTGTGATAAAACACATTTTTTCAGGACATAACTGGAACTCTCGCAGACTCACTCTGAAAATAAACCTCTGTGTTGTTGCTTCTTTCTTGATCTAATCTGCTTCTTGCTGTTTTGATGTTCACCTGTCATCATGTCAGCCTTCATCAGGCTGCGAGCTGAAAGCAAGCCAGACCAAAAAGCATGCCGAACACAATCTCTTATTATCATCAGCTTTTATTAACGGCACAAGAGGAAGGGCTCCTTTGGCCCGGCACATGCTTGAGTAATAACCCTAGCTTATTATTGAATTCAATACAACATGAGACGGCTTGATTGCTCAGCTGTGAAGGTTTTCTTCTGGTTTTGATAACGAATAGTGATGGACAGAACTCATATAGAAGTTCTTTATTACTACAGAGATGTTTCAGATGACCCTCGGTGATACTGACTGACTGGCAGGCTGATGAAGGGCAGGAGGGACTCTGGGGTATTAAAGTACTCTGGCGTTGTATGTGGCGTCTCGTTGCCGGTAACGGCTGAGATGAAGGTGGCTGGAGGTCAGAGTTGAATTGGTTTGAGTTGAGCTTGAGGCTCATGTGAGAAAATTTGGGTGGTGGAGGTTAATGAGTAAGAGTCTAACCTCCATCAATAAGTATTACTCCTGTGACAAAGGGTAACACACAGAAGCAGTTAGCTCAGAGATCAAATGGTATGTATGAGGTATTAAGGGGGGGGGATTCCTGGGATAATTGCATGGCTGTGAAAAATAGGGTAATTTATAAATGAAGTACCTCGTTGGTGGGTAAATCAGACCGGTTAAAAATAGATTGGATTGGAAAAGAATGGCAAACTAGGATTATTATTCCCTTACAATAACCTCAACACCTTCATAAGCAGAAACAAACTTTTCTCATATCCTTTTTTGAGGTTTTTGAATCCTAAACGAGACATGGTGGAATCCTCACCGAATATCTTGTCAGTTCAACAACCTTACACTATATATAAAAGATGGACAGTCCTCTCATGTCAGACATGAAACAATTGCAAGTGCCTCAGGGCACATTCCCACCAGGATCATCCAGGATTTGGTTTGATTGGGTGGAGACTTCCTAGAAATTTCGGACCATTTATTGTGTTTGGTTTGCTCTTTACTCAAGTGGAACAAACCATCTTTGCTGAGTTGGGTGATACAAAAACTGTTTTTTTGGGGGTGATGTTGCCCAAAAATGACCGAAAATGGCTTGTTCTCTGCAAGTAAACAATGGAGCTACAACAAATTCATGCAGTCTTGGGGGTTTTCTGTTAAAACCTAATACGCTGCCTAGAACAAGCTGCAGGACCGGCAACGAGATCCAGTATGTTGCTCTGTACATGAGATGACTGCTCTAGATTCTTCTCTTTGGTCCACTGGACAGTCCATTTTCTTTCATACTTTAAACAAAATGGACCAGGGTTCACTTCTAAGGGCGCATTCACACTGGTACTATTTGGTCCACTTCCAAAGACGGCACATTTCGTTTTGAGGCGTATGAATGCTCAAAAGCGAAAATAAATCCCATCCAAAAGTGGTCCTTATTTTCTGCAACTTGACTGAATGTTTGTTGTCAAGGTCATCAAATCCTTTACAACCAAATACCTGCAAAATGCAACAGCATATTCTGCTCCAGATACAAAATTAAAAGCAGACAGTTCATTATTTGAATTTTAACAAATGATAATGTTCAAACTACACTTGAATTTGAATGAAAGTCCTGGTCACAGATCACGCATGCAAGAGGATAAAGGAAAATGAAGATTCAAACTCAATGAGACAAAATCATGAAGCTAGTGATGAGATCAAAAGGTCATGAAAGCAATGAAAACTTACCTCAAGTTCCATCCCAAACCATCCGCACTGAACAATGCCATCACCCACAGGAAAGTAAACGGACTAATGGTCAGCATGCAGTGGAGAGGAAAATAATTCAAAACAGTTGTCAACTCATGCAAAGAAAAAGCAGCACTAACAGTGGGGGGCATGCAACACTGATGGGACATTAATAATGTGAGGGCTTAATACACATCTAAAGCTCAGGTGAAGTATGTCGAGGGGTGTGCAGTTGTGCCAGCGAAGTGAAGGCTTTCCCCAGTAATGACTACAGCACCAAAGAGCAAGTTATGGTGTTTCCCAATTCACTAAGAAATCACTGCTTTTGCTCTCAGACTAATTTAAATTCTCAAGAAATTTATAGATAGATAAATCCTGCTAGTAACCATGGTTCAAATTTCATTGGGGGCATGTACCACGACTTCACAAGTCATAAATATTACTGCCAAAAACATTCAGGAACTACAACTAATATGATCAGAAATATAACAAATATAAAGTAATTGTGTGATTAAAAAAAAAAGATCTGAATTTGGTATTATCTTGGTGAAAGATGCATATATTGGGGATGTAGATATTTTGTTATAGCAGTGAACCAATCCACCAAAAATAACCTTTATTTATGAATATTGGCACTTCCCTTTTTTAAGAGACATCAGGAACCTTATGGAAAAATTAAATGCAACTTAAAACTGGTATATTTTTAGCCCCCCTCCCCCATTGTATCAGCTGAATGTCTTTAGGGGAGCTGAGCTCCCCTTTGCTCCCCCATAATTGGAACCATGAGAATAACCGTCACTTCAATGGAAAAAAAAGTATTGCAACAAATTTTATATCTCAGTGGGCTCAGTGTATGAGGCCATAGCCTCCTACAGTATCATTCAACTCAGCCTTGGTTTACTTTTTTTTTTTTTTGTTATCCAAGGAGCAAGTTTATTTCTTGTGATCTTTTAAATGGTCTTGAGCGACAGTGCTTCAGACTTCCTACTGGTCTTTTAAAGTATTTCTTTAGATATTGGCTGCTGTTCACTGTTTGTGTGTCTTTAAGTCTGAAGTCTGAATCATGAGCACTGGGCACTTTAAATGGGCACATTGATACTAGTAGCCACAAAAACATATCATTTGTTCCCATTTCTCAAGTTGCATCTATAAAAAATGCAGATAACACCGTTCAGCAGAGATGAAACAGTATTTTTGCAGCATCAAGGTGATGCTTTCAGAGCTGTGGTGTGCAGTGTGGCCTTAAGAAAAGTGAGAAAACGGGACAAGTACAGGACAAAAGAGTGTCAAGCCTAAAAAAAGGAGCTATCGGTTTTTTCCATCTACTGTTTGCAGAAGAAATTTTGCATAAAAATACAATTCAATTTTGATTCATATTGTGATATCATCTGGATAGTGGCAGATAGTGTCCATTTTCAGCATGAAAATGACACCAAGTTCTGATACCAATTAAGTAAATGCAAACCCAGGTATAAAAATGCACCATTAATCATCTATCGGCCTCCCCATAGCCTAAACCTCAATATTATGGAAGAGGTGTGAAATCATTTTGACAGAAAACTGAACAAAAGGCAGCACACATTCAAAGAAAAGCTTTGGAAAGTCCTTCAAGAAGCCTGGAGAACTATTCCTAAAGAAGAAACTAGTTTAAACAAACCCTAGAGGCTTTATTGAAGAAAATAGCTGTTTCCAAAATTTTCAAGCTTATTAGAGATGTAAAAACCCTCTTTTTCTGGCAATATGTAAAGCAATGAGGGATCAGAGATGTCATGACATTTTTTTGCAAGTCCCTTTTAGTTGTAATTATTAATCTGCTGTCTGGCCTGCTGAGAAAACTACATTGTAATAGCCAAGGAATGATTTAAAATCCATCCTTTCCCTTTATCTAAAAGCATTTTGCCACCACACTGATTGTTAGCTTAAACTGACAAATGCTCTACCACTGGACAATTTCTTTACTTTAATGAATTTAAAAAACAACTCACTGTGTTCAGTAAATGTCTCATTTTTCTATCCAACGTATTCGGTGAACACCAATCTAATAGAGTTAGCATTATTTTTGTACAAAGGAACCACCAAGGTAACGTCTAAACCAGTGGTTCTCAACTTTTTTGAGCCACGACCCCCAACAAAAACATAGATCGGTGTTTGTGCTGAGGATTAGGCTCTTTTACCATAGAGATGTGACAGGATATAAAAATAAACTTTAAGTTAAAACCATTAAAATCATGTAATATTTAATATTTTTGGATTTGTAAGGGGTTAATAAAGTGTTTACTGATTTTTTTCCTTTTTTTTTTTTTTTTTAACTAAAGCCAGCCACTAAAGCAGATTTTAAAATGAGACTTTCAGCTGACATTTCCGGCTCCATTTGCAGTTATCGGAAGGAATTGGCTGCAAGAATGATCATGCTTTGGGGACTGGAGCACCATGGGAGATTCTCGCACACTAGGTAGGCGTCTCATTTCATGAACAAATAAACGGCTTCGAAGTGCACAAAGTTCGTAGTCTGCAGACCCTGAAATAGGACATAGCTATTACGTTACCGCCACCAACTGTTAAGTGTGGACGAGAATGTTTGATATGACAAACGATTGGTTAATTGTGTGATATATTAAATCATTCTGTGGCCATCCTCTAAATATAAGGCTTTAAAACTGTCAGTATCTTCATATAGGCTATAAGGAGGATAAAGTGTTTTTTGGTGGATTCTCTTCACCGCTGTGAAAAGACACCTACATACCTAAAATCAACTTCTCTCACCAAGATGCCAAGTTTAGATTTTTGATATGGCATAAATTACTTTTTTTAAGTGTAGAAATAATTGTTAATTTTGACAGTCCTAATAAAATTCTCAAATTTATTTAATGGATGTTTTTTTTTTTTTTAAAAAGGCTGGTCTACACTTTTGTGATGCTAAGCTAGTGATGCTAAGCTAGTTGCTAGATGCTAACATTAAGCTTTAACATAAGTGACTAACTCCTTCGGATGCCTTTAAACCTTTAACACTGTTTCTAAGACCTTTTGCATCACTTTATGGTAAAAACTTTAGTTTAAACCCTGTTCTATACAATCTGATAATTGCCTTCTGCCCCCTGGTAGATACCTTTTGCATTTCAATAATTTTGACATATCACATGGCAATTAACTGTAAATACATTATTTTAAAGGGCCTAATGGACTCAGATTGTACAATTGGAATTTTTTCTGCCGATTATATCTTGGGTCAGGCTTTAAAGGATTAAGGTGGGAGATGAAGTTCAATGTGGTGGAAACAGCGCCCTGTATTTCTATGTCAAAGACGTTGCAGTTTGTTGCTAATAGTCCTTTTTGTATGTAGTTTTTAAACCCAGAAATTATAGCAAAAGTTGTGCATGCCGAGTCTGCCATTGTTCTTACTGTTTGCGTGCCCATGTGTAATGTCTGAAGAAAGAATTCAAAATGAGTCTCAAATTGCGAATCTAAAATCTTTTGAGTGTGATTATTGGAGACTACGGTTGCCGTATATGCGTCTCTGTGAGCCATGACTCTAGATTTTAGCATCGTACATTGGTTTCCACACAAAGCTCCATACCTAGGGCCGTCCTTGCAGGCGTGGCGTCGCTTTTGATCCAAAATGAAACCCAGGAGAGGACTACAGTCAGGATACAGGGGATGTAGGTCTGAATGGTGAAGTAGCCCATCCTTCTGCTGAGGTCAAAGTAAACTGTCATCAACACATAGTCACCTGTTAAGAGAGAGAGAGAGAGAAAGAAAATCCAGGTATGACTGTAGTTCAGGATGCATAGCGGTTGTCCTTCAATGGAAGGTTGAGAGCTAAAGTATCCTCGGGCAATGTACTAAACCTTGCATTTCCCCACAGTTTGTTCCTCAATTCTGAATCACTTTGGTTAAAAGCACCTATTAAATTAATATGATGCAATAAAGTACCAATTCACACCATTTCAGTGAATGATGGATGTACCATACTGCCACTCTGAGATCATTAGAAGCTGTAAAAAGACCTGATGTCTGAGGTAACTTGAGTCTCTCTCTCTGCGGTGAGAAGATTAAATGTACTGCAACTTGTCAAAGTAGTTAAAATGGTCGTGTAAGACATCAGAAAAGACTTTAGCTGCTTCTCTGCTGGTTCAAAATTGGATATAATTCCTCATAATCTGCATCAAATAGAATGGCAGGCAGACGGAGCGGAAAAGACAAGAACAGAAGACAGGAGAGAGGGATGATGCAGAAGCTTCGGGGGAGAAAAAAACAGTTGAATATGATTAACAAGAGTGAAGGACAGTACAACCAGATACCTTGCAGGAGGAAGAAACCTTTAGGATGAGTAAGTGTACCTTATTCTGCTAAAATATTAATGGTCTCAGAACAGCAGGATCGTTTTGTTTGCAGGTGCTAATTGACAGAAGCAGGAAGATATTGAGCTAAAACATTTGGCAAAGAAAAAACATTGTTCTGTGACCTCAACAAAGCTCTATAGATCTGAAAAGTATGACTTAAAAAATAAATTTTGACCATCTGTTTGGCTTCTCTGCTTACTTTAACTGCATCTCACCCTTTACTTAAGAATTATTTTGGGTTTAAACATGGTGCCGAAGAGTTAAAAATGCAATATTTTTTCCTTAAATCCAACAGTTGCATCCCTGAACAATGCAGTAAAACAGGTTGTGATTAATTTCCTCCCTCACGAAACAGCAGACCCAACATGCAGTCAGCATTTTTCCTGTTTAACCTAAATAAAGCTGTCTCATTAGATTTTATGTTCCCATTATGTCGGAGATGCGGTTCTGCAACAGCAGCCCAAAGGCTTGTTAGAACTGTAACCACGGAGGTAAATATGATAACACTTCATTGTAAATTGAATTATTTCTCAATTTCCAGCCGGCAGGCCGGTTGCACCGGCTCTCATTTGTTAACAGAATGCCTAATTTGACAGTTAATGCATGCATCAAGTTATTCTTGCAGCTATAATATTAATAAATATATTGTAACATGGATGGAGGCAGAAGAAATGTATTCCCAGATTTCGCAGATGTTGGTTTATTTGTAGCTGCAACATGATGACTTCTGTTGTTCAAAGTACAGATTGTAGCAAACAATCCATCTGTTTACGTTTTGTTTGGACAGCAACAGCCGCCCCTCTGTTTACACACTACTGCAGAACACTTATTAGTCCAAGTTGCTCGCTACGCACTTGTCTAGCAACTCTGCCATGGCGTACGCTCGGCTCATCCTGCTCTTTGGAAGCTGTGAGGAAAATTCAAGGGAAAATAGTTTCATTAATGAGCTCCGGACAAGCTGAAAAGTTATTACGCCTGTTCCCAGCTTTTGCATGAGTGCATCTCTTTTTTGCAATTAGAGGGTAATTTTTGTAAACTAAGGCATCACAGTGGAAAGGTCTTTAATAATTTAGTGAGGAATACTTAAAAGAAAAAAGAAAAAACAGGGAAAAAAGCCTTTATTTGCCAGACTGCTCACTCTCAAAATAATCCATACCATATGCTGTAGGCTAATTCAGGGGTTCTCCTCTTTTACACTGGGGCCCGACTTTTTCCAGTACAGAGTGGCCCCAGGGCCCATTCAGATAATAACTGATGTCTTTCTTAGTTTGTATTTGATTTGTATTCAATAAAGAAACCAAATTCACGTCCAGTTAACAGCTAAAACCTTGTCGGATACATGACAGGATCCAATCACCATAAAGACATGTATTTATCATGTATGTGAACGACCAACACGCTAACAATTCATGGAATAAAAATCTGGCTTGTACAAGAACACATGTAAAAGCTCAAGTCAGGATTTTTTTACTCAAAAACTACTAAATAGCCTGTTTGATTCTACAGCAGCAGGAGGACGGACATAAACTGATGGACAAAGATTAAATCTGATCAATAAAATAATGCAGCGGTAAAATGGTCAAAGTGAGAACAGGTTTAAATGAAATTATCTTTAAAATAAAATGGCAGTTCATTTATATGTTTAAATACAAATATTTAAACAATTTTTTTCTAAAGAGTTGACGGACATGACGGACGTTTTCTGCATCTGTTGCTCATTTTCTTTATTCTTGCTTCAGTACTAGCTAGCGTTAACTTACACTCCATACAGACGTCTCGACAGCCTTGTTACCTCAGTTTACTAAAGCACTCTCAATAAATTGAATTATTCTTGTGCAATATTCTAACTTTTTAGGGGTTTGAGACAATTTTTGTATAATTTTTTAGTTTTAAATACTAGCTACATGCTAGCGGCTAGCTGAGGCTCTTCTTCTGCTTATTGGAGTTTGTTGAACAACTGACACATTACCGCTACTAAGTGGTGGGAAGCTGTATTGCGACTTGGCTTCTCATGAACAGTAATATCTCTTGGTCTTTGATATGTCACATGGTCCTGCGGCCCAAGCACAGGTTTTGGCCCTATGGTTGAGAATCACTGGTCTAGTTTAAGCAACAACTTTGATGGCAAACGAGAAAAATTTGATTGCATCCATTTGGGAAACATTTAGGGAAAGATGCCCACCCATCCTTCTGTCTCTTTAACTGAATATTTTGATGGAAATAAATATCTGGTTTGACGCTGCAGTGAGGAAACAATATCTTGGGGATCCATTCACACCAGGAACCAGCACACTCAAGACCATAGAAGCCGCCGCCACTGGAAACCACCTAGATCAGGGCAGGCCTAGGTCCGTACCACAGCCACCCAGACAAGGCCTCTCCCGATGGAAACGACCCTACAGACTAGGCAGGTATATCCCTGGAAGGATCCCCATGAGGAAAACACTGGAGTTTAAAAATGTTAGACAATAAGACCAAATAAAACCAGCATGTATAAAATATTTTTTAAAAAAACATCTACTTGGGTTAAAAAATACAATAATAGAGAGTTGCATAAATGGGTGGTATTTAAAATGAAAAGAAAATTATATTATCACAATAAGTAAAAAATAAATATCAAAATATATTAAAATAAGATAAAAAGAGATGAAAACACTAATACAGTGTTAGTAATATAATGGGCCGCAGAAAAGTTACTGGAAAAGTTGGGCCCCAACATTCAACCCCTGTTCTCGTGAATACCCAGTATACTAAACACTTTAGCTGTGTCCCAATTCAGGGTCTGCACACTCCGAACTGGGAATTCGTCGGCTGCATACGTCACAGTGGCACGCCACGTACTGTCCCACTTCTAAAGCCTCCTTCAAATCCACCCATAGACCCACACTCCGTTTGGCCTGTAACTAAGGTCTACTGGCGGTGGATCCTTCGCGGCCTCTTTTCTTCCATAATTAATTTCATACAAGATGGCAGGGAATGAGCAGCAAAGTGCAGAGGAGTACATTTTTAAGTGCAAGTATTTCTTTTACCTTAGAGATGTGGCTTAAAGTTTTTGTAAACTGTACCATAAAATTGTGTAATACTTAATAGTTGTAAGTGGTTGTTAGTGGTTAATGAAGTGTCTACTGGCTATTTTTTATAAAGCCTCTGAAGCAAAATTTAAAATGAGACTTTTAGAGATATGGTTTTGCGCTGTTAAAACAAGCTTAAAAAGCAGAGAAAAAGCATTTTTTTAGCATTATTCATTAAAAAAAAAAAGTAAAAGAACCAAATCTATCAGAGTTAACATTCAATTAAGTGTCCTAGGACATGCAAAACTTAAAGATTTCAGAGATTTAAGTGATTCAAATGCTATTTAGAATTCATTAATCAAGTTAATAATCATGTTAGATTATTTCAATGGTAAATATATCATGCTATAATTATACTACAATTGAAATAATTTATTATAAATAATAGTATATTATGTCATTTCATAAAATTCTATACAATTAATGTACGTATATTCATAATTTAGTTCTATAAATTAGCAGTGATTAGTTTAATATTTTTAATAACATGAATTCCATTAAGCTGGGACTGGAGCACTATGGGTAATTCTCGCGCACTACGTAGGCTAGTCTCATTTCACAAACGAATAAACTGCTTCGAAATGTTAAGTGTTGGAGCCAAACACAACCAGTCTCTCTGGCCTTTCACTCTCCAGACCCGAACAAAGTTTATCCCAACCTGGAGCTTGTCAGTTTGATTCATTGGCTGGAATCTGCCCTTTCTGAATGCTAACTTCAGATAGGAATATTGAAATTCACTGTAATTAACGTTTAATTGATTATTTTTTCCTTAATTAGCTGGTGACCATCATTTTCTTTTTTTGGGGGGGGGTTGAAATGCCAGATCTTGTTAGTGGACTTTTAGCCACAGCAGCTAACAAGCTAATTAGGCCAGACCCTGTGGGGGAAAACAAATTTGTGGTCAGGCATTAGTTTGGAGGGGCATGATATTATTTCTTATATAGGACAAGGATAGTAAAGCTCTCAGCCATAATTCAAGGTTTAAGGCCTTAGCAAGACTTGATCCTTTCTCCATTATGGAAAAATAAGGGGAGGTGGGGGGGGGGAACAGAATTTTGGAGTGTCTCTTCATTTATTTACCTCCACTCAACAACACGGACAACCCGCTGAGATGTCTGTCAACAACATTATGGCCTGTCTGCACGGAGTAACCACGCCGCTAGTGGTAAACACTTATAAAACATTAAAGTGGTCCTGGTGCCTGCAGCTTATGGTGCACTTTGAAAACTAGTAGCTGATTCTTTTACAATCTGTGCTACCAACATCAAACCAGAGGAAAGCATGAAGGAAATTTAAGAAATAATATAAAAAAGGGCAGTGCAACTTGATGTTAAATTATTAGGCTTCAGGGTCCCTTGACAACTACATGATTACAGAATAGATTAGCTAAAATATATTCATTTTGGCACAAATTGCCACTTTCCTCTTAACAGCTCTCCTGACAATCCAGCAGCAGTCTTTTAAAGGAACACCGAACATTTGTAACCTATCTAAAGTAAAAACTCCAAATCCAACACCACAGAGTCGGACTCGTCCAAGGACGGCACAGGTGATCTGATGCCCATCCAAACTAAACCACATAGGCTACTACATGGCTTCCCAGGGGAAGAGTCTGGGTTGTCACGGTTTGTGGATGATGTGGACCCAAATGTAGGCTGAAGAGGCAGGCAGGTGCAGGAATCCAAGGTTTAATAAAAATAAAAGCCAACTGGGACTAGGTAAAACTGAAACAGACACGTTGACTTTGTACAAGGAAAACAAGGGGAAATGTCGAACTAGGGAAATGTCGAACTATCTGGCAAAGAGTAACCGAAACCAAGGGGTAAATATACACTAACGAGGAGCAGGTGAAGCCAATCAAACCAGGTGTGCTAATGAACAGGAAGTCAAACGATGTAATAAACACGTGGGATGAACTACACAATAAAAACCAGGAAATGAGACCCAGAGACAACCAGGAAAAGAAACTAAAAGATTAGTACAGGAAATTAACAAGGGGATAATGTCAAACTGGGAAAAGGAGAATCCAACAAAAACTAAACCAAAACCCAGATATCATGGTGCTGAACTGGCCTACCTGCAGTTCAGACCTAACGTGTCAACATTTCATATGTTGTTCATGCTCTATTGCGAATAAAATATTAATTTAAGAGATTTGCAAATCATTGCATTCTGCTTTTTATTGACATTTTACCCAGCATGCAACCTTTTTGAAATTGGAGATGCATTTTAATTTAAGTTTTATGTGTGATCTGAGCGTGGTCCAAGGATTATTAAGTATATTGATCTCAAAAGAGCCTAACTCTGAGGAAGAAAGGGGTGAAGTGGAGTTGTGGGTCCCTCGCCTCTAAAATAGATCTGCTTGAATGGAAATGGAAATGAATGGAAGGAAAAGGAGCTGCTGCAGAGTCTGTTATTTCGACAAAAGCATAGATTTCATTATGAATTTAGTAAATTGTGTCATTTAGTTGAAAAAAGGGACTCTTTAAAGTTTAACCTGCTCTTCTGTTCAGTTTATTTATATAGTAGCAACTTATAATAAAGGTACCATGTTCAGAGAAAGTAAATTAGTTCAGTAAATGTCCAATTAAATACGATCCGATTCAGTCCCGTTGAAATTGATGTTTTAGGTACAAGTTTGACGAGCCTGCTGTGCCTGCTAGTCATCGTCCTTGCTCATGGGAGTGAAGGGCAAAGTGAACGGACAAACCTTAAAGCAACCTTTCTTCTGTCAGTTTCCTGATTTCCAGCTTTCCTGACTGCATATAACCACGAACATCAAATTAAATATCTGCATTAAAAGCCATGTGGGGCGGAAAGCACATGACTTTCAGCTCTTTCATAAAAGCATGAAGTTTTTTCTAGAAAATTCCAGCAAATTAAGAGAGAAGCATGAGAATTAGCATTTTTCACATAGAAAGCTTTGGAGGGAATTAGCGATGGGATAGTAGAACAAAGCACTGAAGTGTTTGGGGTTCTTATTTTGGGCCTTTTGAAGAGGACGCTGGCGAACTGATGATGACAATCGATTTGCGAAAGGGGTCCCCGGTGGCTCCGTGGCCAGGGATCTGTCCACTCTTTCCTCATTAAAACAGCCCCACATCTCGTGTTTTTGAGGAAGGAAGGAAAAAGAAATCGGAGGAAGATGAAGGGAGTGGGATATAAGAGAAAAATAAGCAAAAACACAACACAAAGTTTCCCACGATGTATATTAATGATAGGTATTTTTAACCAGGGATCTAATCATCACGTGTGGAGATGGAGCTCCGGCAAGTGAAATGAGGAAAAAAAGAAACAAGGTAATAAATGAAAATGGCCAATTTTCCCGAGCAGCGTGAGGTAGATGTGTGGGCTTGCCGTTACTTTTGAGCATCTCAGCAGAAAATGAGTTTGGCTGCGTTTTGACGATACAGCGGGAGTTCAGGAAAAACGTATAATTTATGAGATGGCCGATGTGCCTCAGGATGAGAGCTCTCGTCAGTCACTTCTATCTTTCTTTCTTTTCGGGGGGAGATCAGGGACACAAAGATGCAAAGACAATTTCTCATTAGATATAAAACAGGCTGCCTGATCAGTATTCCTTCAATGTGGTGTGACAGAACAAGGAAAAGTAAGTGGTTTGTTTTCGAGTGTGTTTTCTGTTTAAATGAGAGACGTACGCCATCTCACATCAATACAAGTCTTTTTTTTCAGAACTCCTTAATAATTTGAAGCCACTCCCTGGTATCCCTCTCCTAATCACACTCCTGTTCCTCGAATATTCATGAAAGGAGCTGTTGGAAAGCTGAATCAGGTCACATTATGCAGATCTGAGCACGTCTCTCCTAAGACAAAAGACCGTATGGCTCAAAGAGAAATATGCACCTCATAAACAAGGTTAAGAGGGGTTAGGCAGTTGCTGTGCTTTCGTCTGTCTCTATCCCTAATTATTTTTTGACCTTTTAACTTCCTTGACGAGGTCTGTTTTTTTCTACCTGCTGTTTGAAATCGTATACACAAAATTACAAGGGCTGCATGGATGATCTTGGTCTCAAAAGAAAGATGAAGGTGCATTCACACTCGTGCTTTGTGTAAATGTTCATTCACATAGGAAGCGAACTCTGGTCTGCTTGAAAACCGAAGGTCTCAGTTCACTTGTAGTGTGAATGCAAATGCACCATCCTATGAACCAAAGAGGGAAACTGAGCTAGAACAGGGGTTCCCAAACTTTTTGAGCCACGACCCCAGAGATAACATGCATCACATATTTGATCAAATAAAATATAAGGTTTGGCCACAAAAGTAAGGCAGACTTATATTTTTTAAGGTTTTTGTGGTTTTAATTGTGCTTTGATTGGATAGGGGCTTTTAGCTGAGTTATTAGATATGGATATTAGATTGTGGGGGGGGGGGCACTGGCTCAAAAAAGGTTGAGAAGCACTGATCTTGGAATAAATGTCTAATAAGGAACTGCATAAGCTTAAGTGAACCAGCTTTATAGATGTTTTAAGGGAGGTGTTACACAGCTAAATATCTCAGTAATCCATCGACCGATGTTGATGATTGACATCTCGATCAATGGTCAGTCAGGAGAATCGAGGAATGGGTCCCAAATTCAACTTAGAAACACCATGAGGATCCAGAAAGAACCCCAAGATAGAATATCATATGAAGAGTGAATACTTCACTATAAAACCCTTCCTCCTTCATGATTAATTTCTAACAAAGGCAGAGTCACAGGAGAACACATGAGCAGAGTTTTTTAGAGCTGGAATAAAACTTTTGACCACAAAACAGCAAATGTTAGACATGTCCCACAGGGATGTTGACAGACATTTTTGCAATCAGCAGAGTCTCTACTTTCATGTGACACCTTGTTTGTGTGGTTTGCTTGAAGTGGAGAAATCAGCTGGGGCTCTAAAGTGGACAGTGCTGTTTCTCATGTTTTTGTTATATAATTTGTCATAATTGCTTGGGGTTTGAACCGTGTTAGGTTTGGATGCCAACGCTTGGTAGAGTCTTTTAGCTGAGTTTCTCCCTGCTATTCTGGTGTGCTACATGTTAGGATTGCTGCCTCCTGGTATGTGCAAAGATTGTCTTTTACTGGACATATTTCATGCTGCCCCCTGTACGGGAGGCTCTAGTCAAGAAGAGGTTAAGCCATCAGAAGTTTTTGAGTTAAAGATTAATCAAACTTGTTTAGCCCTGTGGGTATGATTGCACACACCTGTAGGAGTAACATGTTTCCTGTGGTTTTAGCCTGCTAACTGCTTGCATTAAAACGTCAAAATGCACATGGCCTAACAACGGCACTGACAGCACGGGAAGAGAGAGGAAGAAGTGAATAATTAAACTTCCTTTTTAATCTTTAATCCTGGTGATTAATGTCAGTAGAAAAACCTATTTGCACTTGCACCCGAGGGGAATACTTATGAGCTTTGAGATTGTAGTGATATGATTACATTTATGGGCATGGTGCTAATGTTAACATGGGCAGCTTGAGGGGCTGAACGGTTCAAAACCTTGAACCCTTTCTAACTCCACCTATCCTCTTCTCCTTCATATTCATGTGGGAACCAATATTCTTCTCAATGGTAGCATCAAATCTAACAGTTTAACATGTTTTTACGAGCAGGGTGTCGGCATCGGTGACCTTTCTTGGTGCTTTTCTTACCTGCTGTGGTCGTGAGCACGTCTGTTGTGTTTCGGAGCCCCATGAAGTCAAACTGGTAAAGCCTCCAGTATTTCTGGTCCGACGTCTCCACTGAGTTTCGCTTCCACTTGTACACAATCTCGTCTCGTGGGTAGCCGTCTAGAAACAACAGCAAAGGGGGAAGCAAAAGGGCAGTAATAAAAGTTGAAGGCAGGAAGGATTTATGCAGCAATGCAGTTTTTGTTGAATGCATGATTTATACCTGAGTTATGCATGATTAATACTAATTTATACAGTAAGTTTTTTTTTATTGGGAATTCAGTGGACTGCAAAGCAACTGAGCAATCACTCTTAACGCGTTTGCGTGGAATCTGCTGAGGTGCAGCAACAGTAAATGAATACTCACTGTTACATTTATATCATTTCAGTGGAATAAATTCACCTGCTTTCACTTCAAATCGGCCGAATCAAATGGTACTTAAATGGCCAAACCTAAGCTTGAGATCTTGGGTGGAAAAATTCAAGCCTGCTTTAAAGAAAAATAAATGGGAAAGTGCTTGGCTTTCATTCCTGGAAATGGATAAATTTGTTAGTTATCTGCAAGGAACCTGTGGTTGAACTTTTCTGCAGGTAAACGTTGTGGAAAAAATACTGTTCTGAGCTGATTCAGGTGAATTTTGGATGATAAAACCACAGAATTTAACTTGCAGATCCTCCCTGGGGGAAGCAGTTTGACATGAGCTCAGGAAAGCATGGTGAAAATTAAATCTCAGCTCATGCAACAACTAACAGCACTGTCTCCATGTGAAACACAAAACTGAGCTCATTTGACAAGTTGAAGCAATTTTACACATTAAAAAAAATGAGTGACAGCAATAATGAGCGAGTGGCATGCCCAGTGGTGCCCCATAGTCACAACCAGACTCATTATGCAAATGTTCTCATTTAGACGATAGCCATCTATAACCAAGAGAGGCAATCACAATGATTCTCTTTTTTTTCTCTTAAACACTAATACAGTTAGCAAACATTATTGCCGTCATATTTCTCCCGGAGTGTTTGTACAATTATCTTTGCTGCAGACAGCATTGCCATTGTTACCAGTGTATCTTCAAAGCTGCAAAATGTTTCATACCTTTTAAAAGCCCCCTGAAGCAACATGTTCTTTCATGATGTTATAAATGACACCCTTCTTAGGCCTTGGCTCTAATATTCTCCCTCCCTATTGTAACAAAAAAAACAGTCTTCCTTTAACTGTAAACTACTCCAGTCAAATATCAAATTTAGATTGTTTTAATGTGTATTTTATGTATTCTCAACACTATCAAGGAATTATTACCTGTTTTCAACAAAGCTGCAAAGCAATAATTGTGTACCTGTGGCTATTAAAAAAAAAAAAAAACCTGTACAATATCCACATACCAGAAGTAAACAGATTGGCGAGGCAGACTTATCTAAAAATCTCTTCCTCAAACAATGTGAGAGCCATGCTTATGTACCTACAGGTGCAAGAGCACTTAGTTTTAAAATAACAGTGCAGTGCGGTTGATAAATGTAAGGTATTATAAAGTAAAGAACAGCTGTGACTGGAAAGAGGGTTAATAAAATTAACCATTGTGACTTTTCCTATACTATAAACAAATGGACCGCATCAACAAAAATAATAGTTACTATTGGATGTTTTGATATGAAACTTGGTTCAGATGTACATCTGGTGCCACAAGGCTCAATTCTTGGCCCTCTTCTTTTTATTTTGTATTCACTTTCCTTAGCGGTGCCATATTGCGAAAAATATGCAGATGATTTCTAGATATATGCCCCCTTTAAAAATGGAGGACATTCTGCTGTGCCTTTGGGACATTAAGGAGTGGTTGGCCTCAAACGTCTTGAGTTTTAATGGATAGAAGACTGATGTTGTTTTGTTTGAATGAAGGCAGAGGTGACTAGGGGCTGGTGTGAAAGGGGCAGAAATTCAGCCGACACCACACTACCCCGATTTTGTTTGTTCCGATTACAATAGAAGTTGATAGCGGCCGTCTTCAGTGTGGACGGGGTCGTCATAGCGAGGTTTCGTAAAGTCATTTGTTTGCGACACACATTGGACAACAAAAATGGAGGAAGTCGAGCTCATGATTTACCTGCTGTTCATTATGTGCTCAAAGTAAAAAAAAAAAAAGATTTTCAGGATCCCATCTCTTTTTGCTCTGCTTCTCCTGCTGCTAATGTTTTCTCTGGTTACGGCTTTGGGTTTGGGTTTAGCGCGGTCGGGAGTCGTGCTCATGAGTAATCCTGTGATATCAGATTCTGCCCAATAGTAGCCTGCAATCTGCACACGTCACTATTTTCGGCCCTACTCGGCTCCTTCAGAACCTCAACAGCGTAGGTGCTAAAAGTGTATCTACTTGCCCGAGTAAAATGGTTATGTGAACTCAAACAAATCAGGCGGTGTGGTGCTGGGCTGGCCTGACTAGGTACTGGTGTGAAAGGGGCACTAGTGGCCCCTCAACTGCTCTCCCTAAAGGCCCGGACTCATTTTCACCTTTTGTTTAGCCCATAGTTTGGAACCTGGGTGTAATGGCTGAGTGGAAATTAGATGAACAAATTAATAATGTGGTTAAGTCTGGTTTCTATCAGATGAGGCAGCTAGCAACAATTAAACTCATTTTATTGAGGGACTTTGAGAGACTAATTAATTAATTAACCAAATCTCTCCTGCTTGCAGATAGTCCAAAATGCAGCAAACGGGCACCAAAAACTCAGAGCATATTTCACCTGTTCTGGCCTCCAAACTGGCTTCCTGTGCGTTGTGGATTTCATTTTAAATTTTTCTTTCAGCTTAAAAACTCCTAAATGGATTAGCACCACCCTATCTCTCTGATCAGCCCTTTGCAACCTTTAAGGTCTACTGACCAGCAGCAGTAGACTGGTTATTTCTAAGACTAGGCTGAAACTTGGAGGGCATCAGGCTTTAGCTGTGGCAGCACCAAAGGTCAAACTGTTCCAAACTATGCCAAAATGTCCATTTTGGGGACCTCGCCTAAACTGTCTGTACAAAAACCTCTGTAATTCTGTTCTCCTTCACTTTATCAGAGTTGACCTTGGCGGAGATAATGTTCACATATTGCACTATGATTTTGTGGCAGGACGTAGGAGGGCCCGGGCAGGGATTGAACCCACAACCTCCCGGGTGAGAGTCATGCGCGCTGACCAGTCAGCCAAAGGGATATCCCTGTGGCCAAGTAGCCAGGGCACATCATCAATCGGAGGCATAGCGACAGGACCCTCACTGTCACAATTTAATAGAGATTTAGATCTGCAGCTAAAATCTTCATCCTAAAAGCTTTTGGGGTTTGTTTTAAGCAAGCCTGATTTAAAAAAAAAAAAAATTTCACTTGTGCTATGTGCCATCGTCATTTTCCCTTCACCGGTAAGACATTGTTTCCTTTATGACTCCAGAAGTATTCAAACCGACCACATGGTGGTAAAGATTTGCGCATGTCATTAAAGGTATACAGTTTTTGAGCAGAAGACTAAAAAAGAATAAACACAGGGAACAAAGGGTTGATCTGTAGTAAACAAAATATTTTATGTTCTTCACAAATGTGGTCTCCATAAAATTAATGGTAACATCAGTTATCTCCCAACTTGTCATCTAGTCAAGTCAATGAGTATTGTAATATTGTAATAGTCAATATTGTACAAGAGAATGGTTCATGATTAATTACTTGCAAAGTAATTACAACTCTCTCAGCCATAGTCTCTATTTAGTTCCAGTTAGCAGCAGCATTTACTTCAAGGATATCGAGCTGAAAATTGAATATATTTAGCCATTTAATTCTGAAACCCTCAATCATGGACGGTATATTGTGACACAATCCTATGGCACATATATTTAAGCATTCTTGTCCTGCTGGGAGGTCTAGACAAATATTGAACATGCTTTCATCAAGATGTGTCTGTAGTTTGTTCCTACTTTTCTTTAGACCTGATCCGCCCTCCTGCTTCAGCCTCAACAGCATGAGAGATGGGTGTTGCCTTGTTTTCTTTGGGGATGGCACTTATACTAAAGCCAAACACTTCAGTGTTGGTTCATCAAACCGGGGAATATTTCTTAAAGTCTAAGAGTCTCTTGACGCTTTCTTTTGTTGCAGTCTTCAAGTGGGCTTTGATGTCTTCCACTGTGGAGAAACTTCTGTCAGGCTGCTCTGTCACAAAGCTTAGATGAGTAGAGTGCCGCCATGATGGAAGTCCCTCTGGAAGTCATTTCTTGCTCCACAGAGGATTTCTGGAGCTTGCCAAGATTGACCATCGGTTTCTTGTTCACTTCTCCTACCAAAATACCTTTCCTCTTGAGACCTGGTTTTTACAAAAATCTTTCATTTAGTAATGGCAGCAGCCCCTCGGCTCTTGGGAACCTTCAATGCTGAAATGATTCTGTAGCCTCTATGTAAGCCTTTTTTATGTATAGTCAGCTGTAAGACTGTTACCCCTCGGTTCTACCTCGATTCTGTGGCTTCACAGCTGATCGTGACAGTAAATCAGAGTTCTCACCAGGCCCGCCGCACAGCAATTCTGAAGCGTTGTGACACTCCTCTACCTTAAAAATTTTGTGGCAGTTCAATTTTTGCTGCTTGGAAACTTAGGCCCAATCTCAATTCTCCCCCTTAGCCCTTCCCCTCCGTTTTGCGCGTTCACGAGAGACCAAGGGGTGTCT
>JBBBVU010000026.1:13807964-13827050 GCA_037177055.1 Atherinosoma microstoma | reverse complement strand
AAACCAGCCTCCTAATACGTTCAGGTTATACGGAGAGAGGGGTGTCTCAATTCATAGGGCTGAAAACATTGTCCTTTACCTCCACACTTTGTTGAAAGGTGAAGGGGTAGGGCTAAGGGCTGAGGGGGAGAATTGAGATTCGACCTTAGTCTATCTAGAGTGGAGTGGATCATTCAGGCAGGAAATCAGTCGATGAAAAGCAAAGTGGATCTGGACAATTTTAAAAATAAAACGCTATGTGCAGACTTCGGATCCCATTTCACTCTGAAATATCAACATTATGTTATAACAGGTGGCACAGGAATCAAGCCATCAGGGGAAAGAGGGTCTCACTTTATACTTAACACCGTGGACAATGAGAAGTTTATCTTAGAGGGGGAAAGTCAACATTTTGTACGACACTACAAATCTCTATTATAAAGATGTGACTTTAAAGCACGCGAGACACAGGTTGGGTTATGTAGACGGCTTTTCAAGATGCAGATCATCCAGTTAACTCTAGAAAAATCTCAGATGCCTTCCATTGGTCTTGAATGTCTTGTCACAGGAACTAGAGCCCTAAGTGCAGGGATCCTCAACTTCTAACCTTTTGGGCCAGTATCCTGCAGGTTTTACATGTTTCCTTGCTGCAACACACCAGATTTAAATTAAATTGCACCAACCTGTTGGAGATCCAAGTGTGTTGCAGGTGGGAAACATATAAAACCTGCAAGACACTGGCCCAAGAAGTCCAGAGTAGATGATCTTTTGCCCTAGTGGCTACAAGTCGACAGACAGGGTACACCCTGGACAGATCACCAGTCTGTCATAGGGCCCTGTCATCATCCATGATTTGTAAGATTTTGAGACTGCATGTCCCTCCGTTGTTTTTATTTATCCAGTTACAACACTATTTATGTGACATGTAAACTTTCTGACAGCATTGGTTTACATATAGACCTAACCATGTGCTAACCTTCATGAGTCAGAATGCAGTTGGAAATTAAACAATCATGAGTTGGAGGAAAGTAGTGAAGTACAGACTGTTGAAAAAATAAGTTAGTGAGTTGTACGAGGGAACTGGTTTGAAGGACACCCTTAGTGATGCATCCCACCCTGGACACAATCTTGTTGAACTCCTGATGATTCTGAAGCCTCAAAACGAGGACAAAAGAAATGGCTTTTATCCCACTGCAATGAATGTCCAACATGCTGCTAAAACAAAAGTTCAAAAGTTTTTTTCATGATTGAATGATGAATGTTGATGGCTGTGTGTTTATTTTATGTTTTACTATATTTATTATGAATGAGTACATCATTGAAGGCCCCTTAAGGCTGGTACTTATTAATTTTGTTGTATTGTTCAATGACAGAAAGAAGATCTATCTACTTGAATGTAGACTGACAAGGGTAAAGCATTTCTGAAATGCATGAAGTTGCAACACAACAAAAAGGGATGTAGTCTAAGTGCTTACTGAATGAATGCACTCTACATTCGTTATAAAGGCTTTCTGTGACTGATTTAGCTAAAAATAAAATCTGAAATTTGAATTATAGTGTCTTTTTGAAATAAGCTTCCTTGTACTGAGTGAAGCCTTTAATTGAAGGTGTCAGATTGCTCATATAATGTCTGCTAGAATACATCTTCTGACAAAAAACAGGGGAAGAAAACAGAATTGATAGGAGCGATAAGTGAGGCCATCAACATGTCCATAAGGTTCATAATTTTCCTTCTCAGTAAATGAAATGAAATTACAACATAATGGGGGAGGTTGTGATTTCCTTCATGAAGAATATTTTAGAAACCTAGCACATTATGCTTCTGCTACTCTAACAGCCACACGTGTTGAGTGATGGGAGTGCTTCAGAGGTGGATATTACAGCACATAAGAAAGAATTATATGTTTAAACAGAGGGGATAAGTGAGGGCTAATTGTGGCTTTATTGTCAGATGTCATTGAAGCATACTTGACTGATTCCCGCCGTCTCCCTCTCTCCTCCTCCACAGCAGATCTTCATCTCCCAAACCATCTGCTGTAGAAAGCAAGTATGCCATTTTGTAGGCTGGCAGTACGCTGATGCATAAATGACAGAGACGACCTGAGAGAAACACTTGCTGCTCAGTTAGCTGATATCCCGCTCTGCTGTTTTAAGATTGATGAGAATGGCTTCTTTGGAGGATCTTAATGGACAAACAGCTGAACAGAAACTAATGGAAATCTCGAGAGCAGCTTTTATATTTTCTAAGAATTGACTCGTATGTGCAGATATGCACGTCTCAGAAATAAGACTGCACATATACAAAGAAAAAAGCTGTGGACATTAAACAGACGTTTCACTACCTTGTTGACTTCCTGAATCACAAGAAGAAAAGGCCAAATCTAAATCACACATCATGAATTTAGCTGTGATTTCTATTTAAGAATCAATTTTTCATTAAGAGTGCAATCAATGCATTCAGCTTTAGCACATAGAAAGCTTTAATGGTTTTATTTCAGTGCTACTGATATGAGTATCTGCTCATTTGTTGTGTCTACAGACATAAATAAGACCCCAACTATTAGAGCTGGGTGAAGAAAGACATTCTCATTTCAAATCCGTTCAGGGGAAGCAAAGATGTAGTGTAAGCCTGTTTACAGTCGGTGGCTCTTTCACTAACGATGCTGCCTCATCACGCTGCAAACAAACGAAATATTTGTTTGAAAACGGTTAATACATTATCCAAGCTCAGGAGGTTTGGTGATAAAATCTGTTGCACCAGGTAATGATTCCTCCCCCTCCCCTCCCCTCCTCGTGAATCCATAAACCACAGAAGATGATGCCTGAACCGACAGAATGGTGTCACATTATTCTGATGCTTTGAAAATACTAAGTTGAGAAACACGCTCATTTTATGCCTCTAATAAGAACTCTGTAGTACAAATGCTGATTGAAGGGCTTTCTTTAAAGCAGGGGTGTCAAATTGTGGTCCTCGAGGGCCGCTGTGCTGCAGGCTTTAGTTGTTTCCCTGCTCCAACAAACCCGATTCAAATCAAATGGACCCAACAGTTGTCAATTTCTTCAAAAATGAGCCATTCATTTCAGTAAAGGGTGTTGGAGCAGGGTAACAACAAAACCTGCAGGATAGTGGCCTTTGACTACCAGAGTTTGACACCTGTGCCTTAAAGGAGTAGATCAATAATTTAGAATTTGGTCATTTTAACAAAAGGAAAAAAAAAAGTTGAAAGTTTTTTATTGTATTTTGCAGGCAGGTAATTTTTAACCTGTGCTCCATTTCCCTCAAACATATTAAGAAGTAATGCTGTGGCCGGTAACCACTTAATATATGTGCAATTGTCTGAAAACACGATGGAGATTTTTTTATTTAAGTATTATTAAAGGAAATGTCTTTTAAGACTTTAAGAGTCACTCTTACCAGAAAACATGCAGTAGATACTGCCGAGCCAAAAAAAGGTATCCACTTTAAAAGAAAAATGTCTTGCACTGTATCGGATGCCTAAGTCCGGTCCTCGAGAGCTACTATCCTTCAACTTTAAGATGCATTCCGTCTCCAACACACCTGAATCAAATGAATGGCTCATTACAAGACGGATGGATGAGGGTTTTCGCCATTTGATTCAAGTGTGTTGGAGACGGGATGCATCTAAAAGTTGCAGGGTAGTAGCTCTCGAGGACTGGACTTGCTGTAATAGTTTGCACCTCCTTTAGCTTTTATTCCAGCAGTATTTGCTGTGAAATTGTTTCGATAAGCTTCTGCAATGGCACAAGATTTATTTCCATCCAGAGTTGGATTCATTTTTCTCCAAGATCTTGTATTGATGATGGAAGAGTCCGACCACTGCGCAAAGCCTTTTCTAGCACATCCCCAAAGATTTTCAATGGGGTTCAGATCTGGATTTTGTGATGTTCATGCTCCCTGAACCATCTAGCCATCCATCCATTTTCTGTACTGCTTAATCCAATCCAGGGTCACGGGGAAGCTGGAGCCTATCCCAGCAATTATCAGGTGGGAAGCAGGGTACACCCTGGACAGGTCGCCAGTCCATCACCACTCCCTGAACCACTCTTTCACAATTTTACCCTGATGAATCCTGGCATTGTTGTGTTGAAATACGGCCGTGCCATCAGGAAAAATAGAAATTTCTGGTTCCCAGCTGACCTCATTCTTTGGGCACATACAGTAATGTTGCTGAACCTAGACCTGAACAACTGTAGAAACCTCAGATTATAGACTGCCCCCACAGGCTTGTACAGTAGGCCCTAGCCATGATGGCTGCATCACTTCATCTGCCTATCTTCTTACCCTGATTCATTTCAGTTTATCCACAGGGCCCCAGTTTGCAACAAGTCTTCTCATAAATACGTTCAACACAAAGCAAATTAGTCTGATTCAATCCAATTCGCTTCAATCGTATTGATGTAATACTGTAACAGAAAGCTGCCTCACTACAAAAGCAAATGGATTGTGTTCCATTAGTAAAGGTCACAAACATTTCCCCCAGACATTAAAACGGATGATGCATCTGTTACTGGAAGAAGCAGGTTTAATTAAAAATGTTTTTTTTTCTGTAAGACATCCCATAATATTTATGACAGTTTGAGTATGCGGGTTGCAAATAAAAGCACTTTTACGTCCCCACAACTGATTGCCTCGTTATATTACGCTGTAGCTGTTTAACAATAGCCGATAAATGGAATTTATTGTCTCTGGTGTAACTTGGTTTCTTTTCATTATGTCCGTCATTACGTGTGAGCGTAACCAACTTAAAGGTTGAGCACCGTTTGTAGTTCAAGCAGACCTAGGTGACTGCAAAGAGATTTCCTGCCAGCAAAATGGATGAAAATCTGCCTGTTGATGGTAATACATGACAGCCTTATTAAATATCTCATTCTATATGCAGCTGATCTCCAATCCCCTGATCAGTAATTCCCTCTGAAGCTGGGAATTCCCAACTTATGGTACTCCCTGCTGTCTCTCCAAGGTCTACAACTCCCAGGATGTGGAAAACAGATTAAGACTTGTGGATCCTGCTAGTTCATCAACAGTTTTGACATCATAAGGTTTTTTTTCCCCCTTTTTATAATTGCTGTTTTAGCCACCCCTGATTCAACTCTTGGCCACCTTTTAAGCAAAATATTTTTAACATTTTCAATTTTAGATATATGTTGTCATTCATTTTAACTCTGTTTTCAGGTTATAAGCATGAATATCTGCATTTTTTTTCATGCATGTTATTGGAAAAACTCACAGCTGGAGAAGACTAGAGGACAGGAGTGTTCGTCCATTGGGAAATTATGGAGCTGCAGCTGGCATTCTGCATTGATGGTCATCCTGTAGAGGAAGAGAGAGACAGACTTAGACAAAGACATTTAAGATGTTGGATCCTGAAGCACAATTTGAGTGCACATGATCCGTCACTAGTTTAACGCATGATATGCCTTTAAATACTGTCGTATATGAAGCATATGAAGTGCTGGCTTTGAACCATCTGGTACGGGATTGCATGGTTGATGTGTGAAATCCTTCAGAATGACAGCGTTGGCCCTGCTTTCTCAGCCAGGTCAAGACCCCAAAGGCATGTTCTAAAATCAGGGCTACTTTGTTACGTTCACTAAACAAGTCAATACACCAGATGTTGTGAGGAAGCTGCAGTGATCATAAAGACACCGGTTGATTTAAATTTAGATTTTGCAAATAAATTGAATCCCCTCATTGTCTCAAAGATTTAATCCTCAGCGCAAAGAAGGGTTCTGAAAATGAGATTATGAAAACCGGCCTTTTTCTTTTGCTTTGTTCTGCGTTTGTCCTTGATACAATTTCCCATTAATTACCAGACTCGGCGCACAAAAGAGGAGAGGCTGCCTCACTCGCTTTGTTTTGTAGGTGAACAAATTGCAGATGATGTTCTGTCTCGTTTTGCATACGTGCCTGATTCTGTTGTATTTGGGAGCCAGAAAAGCCACATTTGAATGAGTGTGAAGCTGGATGAGGGAAAAACGGGCAACCGAGCCTGAGATTCGAGTCTGAGAGATTCAGTCGAGGCGTTTTATCCCAAACATGCGCCTCTTTCAGATTTTAATACGCTTTTAATGAATTGATAATTTCAAAATTCATCACAGACACACATAAGCAGAAGTGAAATTGGATATTAAAACTAATGTTCTGGGAAACGTTTGTAATTATGAAGAGGAGTTTGTTTGTTTTTCTGTCTTTTCTGAGTAGAATCGGTCTGTGTGAGATGTTACCTGATGGTTACCATCGATAGTAAACACAGGTGTGTGAGATACTGGATGCTGGCAAACCATTTCTGCCCAACACCTGCTACAGTTATTTACGGAATGACATTACAGTATTGAGTTAAATGCTTTAAAAAATTACAAGTCGCTGTAACTCTCCTCCATTTTTCATAGCATTGATGTTTCTAACTGAAAGTTGTAAGAGCAAATCCATTTAAACTGACTTTAATGCAGGAATTTACTTTTTCCATCTTGAATGCACTACTGCATGCATTTTAGTAATAAACAGGACACTTAAAGAAACATCAAACTGTCCTTTTATTTATAAAACAGGCTCTTGATGTGGAAGTTTGAAAAAGAAAAGAGCATTCATCTACAATGCTTTATTTAAAATATATCACCCCCTTCCCTTGTGAAGAGATGTTGCCACAAACGTAAACAATCTGAAAATGTTCAGCCCAATCTTACCAGAGATTATGAAGTGCAATTTAAAGCAAGAGATCAATTAAACCATGACAGTGTTAATATTCTGAATGGGCCCCGGACCACTTTGTACTGGAAAAGTTGGGCCCCAGCATTCAAAAAGGTTAAGAACGCCCTGGATTAGTTCAAGCTAGCAGACGGATGAGCTAAGACCATGATCTGAACTGACTGTAAATGCTTTGGGAAGCTGTGTTGGGTAATAATTCTGTCACTGTGGGTGACCCCTTTTACATATCACATCATTGGCTGTATTGTTCATCATAAGAAAAAGAAAAAGATTAATGCAGCTTTAAACTTGTTGCAGTTTTAAGCCAGAACAATTCAGTCTTGAACCATTGAACCCTGCTGATAACCAGCGTATTTCTAGCACAATTTAAAGCCCATGATCACAGTGTAATTAACCTCTACAGCACCCCGTATTATTCCGTACAATCATGGGTTAGATTTTAGAAAATTATTGGCTTTTAAGTGAGCCCTTTCCCCTCCTAAATTTAGCAATGGCTGCATAGCTCCTTTTTGAATATTTTAACAGGAGTGAAGGAAAAGCTTAGAGAAATAACCAAAACTTTTCATCCAAGGCAAACAATAAAACACCTCCAATCTTTAAAAAACAGCCTCATTGTCTCATGTACTACATTTTCATTCACAAGAGACTGTCCTGACAGCAGGAGCTATGTATCTTTTCCTTAAATGTGCCAACAAATGAATACTCATAGTGGCGTTTCATATATGGACAAGCTTTAGTTTTAGATATTGTGTATGCAGGTGAAATAAACAAACAAAAAACTCAAAACACTTATCGAGTTTAAAAGTCTGTTCACTCAACTTTAACTCTAGATATAATGTTTATTTGTTCTGAGTTGGTGTCAACAAGGCCATTCCTCCGAGAAGCTGCCAGAAAGAAATGAACAGAATGTTGTGATATGTTGACAGGCCAGAAGAGGAGTCTGCAAGTTCTTGTTCCAAAGGCAAGGAAATGTTTTGGAACAAAAAGGATTCAAGTTTCAGTATAAAATACGACTTTATTGTACTCTCCTTTGAATGTTCAAATTTCAATACTTTCTTCCCCATGCCAACAGAGTTTAGAGGAATTTACCAATGTGAGACCAGCCATTAAAAAGAAACCAGTCATTTAAACAACTGCTGTTACGGTTATTTGTCTACTTTCATTCAGCACTGAAATGCCTCTAGAAATTTTCTTATGCACATGTTTAATGTGGGATTTTTCCAGCTTATCTATTATTACCTCTAGAAACGTATTTTTCATTAACTATTTCTATAATTTCCCCATAAATACACATCTGTTTATCTAAATACCCTTTTGCACTTCCCAAATTACAAATCCCCAAATTACATCATCTTTGTTTTGGTTATATTTAAAGATTTGTCTGTCCGACCTTTTTCAATCTTTGCATCATTCCGTGGTGACTTAATCCATTCTTTCGTTGTGGTTGCAGAGATATACTCATTCCATTATGAGTAGCAATTTTTGGTAAATAAATTGTCTTTGTATGTAAAACCTAAAATTGATGATGTTATGAAGACTCTTACCTCAGCGTGTAAAGTATTTTCCCATTGTTCCAGATGCGAAGCAGCTGATTGGGCGTTGTTATCCAGTGCGAATCTGCATTCTTGGAATTCCTAAAGATTGTGTCAGGCAGCCAGATCAGCCCGACCATATTGCTGGTCGATCGAAATGCAGACAAAACGACAACAAAAAAAAAGAGAACAGGTGGTAAAAAAAGTCACTGCTGTGTTCTTTTCCTCTTTCTGATTTCCTGACATGCAGAATTTGGCTCCTCTTACCAATAAGAGGATAAAAAAAATACCGGGGCAACTTGGAGAAAAACAAAGCACATCAATCAATTTTCTCCATTAATTACAGGCCTCTTCCTGGGACAGGGAATAATATTGTTCTCAAATGAGAGAGTCACAGTATGAAAATATTGAATAGTGGCTACAGTGGAAAGACAAAGACTTGGGGTTACATTTAATAAAAAAAAACAAAATGTGAAACATTGAAATGATCAATAGTAATCGATGCAGCCTTCGCATATTTGCAGTAAATCCTGTGTAATCCACTGTACCTGTTGAGGGTTAGAATCCGCATGCTGCTGCTGTTATACCGCAGACGGGTGTCCACCCAACTCTGAGCAAAGATGATATCGATCTGGTACTCCTGGGAAAAGAAAACCAAAGTCAATACACCGATCCGACGAGCCTTTTTAGACAAATATGCAGACAGAGATATTCAGCAGGAAGCTGGTGTGCTGAGCAGCGTAATCCTTCTGGAGAAGTTGATGTTTGTTCGAGCGCAACTGTGTCCACATCAAAGGAAATACTAAAGCAGAGCAGCACTCACTGGAAATACATATTATGCTTTTGATATGGAAATGAAATAGGAACATCTCCCAAATGTTTACTTCAGCACATTTTCCTCACCCCAGAAATGACCCCTCTTCTAATTGTGAGATGCTTTACTGTGAGAACATTGAATCTGAGCTTTCTCATTTAGAAAAATATTCAATAAAACTGTGTCCAGTGGATAAAAAGTGTATCTTTCCAATAGGCAACAAATGAGATCTTTGAGAAAATTGATTTAAATACACTGTCTTTAAATGATTAAATATAGAAACATAGCATCCACTAACCTTGACATATCAGTGAAAATACGCCTTATTTGTTTTTTTCAATCTCCTTCACTTGAGCTACTAAAAAGTCTGATAATACAAAATCAGTTAGCCACAAGTGGAAGGAGTAGCTGCATTTAAAGAAGGAAAAAAAAGGCCTTTTGATCTCACAAGGTAATTCACAATGGGGTATGTTTGTCCAAAACCAAATTAATGAGTGAAACATAAACTCCCACAAGAATTGAAGAGGAAATAAAAAGGATCCAGGGCAGGAGTAAGGCTAATAAGTCATTGTCATGTAGCAAGACTTGGATGCCATCACAGAGCAACACCTGCAAATGAAACCTGTTGGATAGTGAGATCGTAGGTGGAAGTTCAACTTATGTGTAGTCACATGACGTGCATCTTTATATAAGCAAAGATAAAAGATCAATGTTTTTTTGTTTTTCTCTGGCTTGAGATCAGGTTGTTTTGGTCTGGAAGTTCGCCCCCAAGAATGCTAAAATTTCCATCTGCTTCTTTCGCTTATCTGAAATTGTGTCTTTAAGGCATCAGGTTCAGTAGGGGTGTAATACATCCCTATCCTTAATGACACTCTCTGCTCCACCTAGGAGATCCCGAGGTACTCCTACGCCAAAATGGAAATATAGCTCCTCCGGCATATCTTCTCCTTTGAGGTCTTTTTCTTCCCCCCCAGTTGGCCAAGCTTGATAAACTTCCTAAAGGAAGCAACCAAGGCACTTTAAATAAATAAGATCTGTCCACTCGTCCAATAAGGAGGATCGCCATATCCATTTTCTTGGTGTTTATCCGGGGTCAGGTCAGGGGGAAAGCTGCCTAAGCATAGATGCCCAGACTTCCCCCTCCCCTGCCACTTCTTTCAGCTCATCAGGGGGGATCCTGAGGTGTTCCCAGGCTAGCTAAGATATGCAGTGCCTCCAGCGCATCCTGGGTCTTCCCCGGGGTCTCCTCACAGATGGACATGCCCGGAACACCTCACTAGGGAGGCGTGCAGGAGGCACCCTAACCACATGCCCGAGCCACCTCATCTGGCTCCTCTTGATGCAGAGGAGCAGCAGCTCTACTCCGTCATCCAGGAGGGGCTCGATGTCTCAAGGAGAGCCCAGCCACCCTGCAGAGAAACTTCATTTCAGCCGCTTGTATTCGCAAATCTTGTTCTTTTGGTCACTACCCACAGCTTGTGACAATAGGTGAGGGTAGGAGCATAAATCGACCGGTAAATCGAGAGTTTTAACCGTAAGGTGATACAATAGGTCTCAGAAAGCTTATGGATCAAATATGATTTACGTGGTGTTATAAGGCCAACCCCAAACATTAGGGGTTGAGAGAACAGGAAATAAAAACCAGTTGAAAAGGGTCTAAAGTTGGCTAGTTTGAGACTTCTCGTGCACATTTTTCAGACCTTGTACTTTTTTACTTCCATCTCACTCAGGATTCCTTACTCTTCTACTGCATTTCACTTGCAAATAGTCGAAGGTGAAAAGAACAAACAATGTTTGAGAATGACAAAAAATCCACATTATTGTGATTTACACACGTTACCGTTCATGGCTTGCAATTTGCATCAGCACTGACATACAGAAAGAACAGCTTAGGGCGATGCTGCCATCTCTCGACTTACAATGATGGATTGTGACACTACTATGTTTTGGTGTGGACAAACATCCCTATTGGATGTTTTCTGGAGTTTTCTAGGGTTGTGAATTGCCATTTCGCAACCCCTACCTCTTTCATATGATCTTCCTGTGGGCTTCAAGTCAATTTGGACCCTGTTGGGTATCATTGTAATTGTCACTCCCCATATTTTTTTACCCACATCCTTTAGGAGACAGTGTGGGGGAGTTTGGTATTGGGGGCATAAATGTTATCTGACCTTGTCATATTCCATGAGAAAGTCAAAATAGGGAGTATGGATCACACTGTATTCAATTTAAGTCTTAACACCAAAAAATATCTTATTTAAAATCAGTGATTTAACTCATCTTAGTACTCTTGAGTAGGACAGTTAAACCCCTCAGGCTGTTCGCAGCCTCCCGTTGCTCAGGTGTTGAGGGTTTCGAGCGTGGCCAACAGAAGGTCAGTGCATCAGCTGGAAGTCTTTTATAGAATGTAAACAAGAGTTTACATCAGACGCTGAAAACTCTGAAAGCAATTCACAACACGTGGCCGATATGAAATTGTCATTCCAGGGTTTATTGGTGTGAAACTGTGTCTAAGTCATCCTATTTGATGATAAGCTGCTAAAGGGTTTGGGATAAAATGGGCAATTATGGGAGGATTTTCTCTGCAGGAAAATTGTCATTGCCGAAGTTACAAAACTGAACAAAAGCTGCACTGTACTTTTAAGTTATTGCATGTTTAAAGGACTTTACGGGAGGTTTGCTGGAGCACACACATACCAAACATCAGTTTTCTGCACACCATCACTCACATTGACTTTTATGACCTTTTTCAAAAACGGGGAAAAAAAGCTGACCTGACCTTATTAGCACATTTGCAGCCAGAATCCCTATTGTTACTGTCGCCCTGTGTGACATTTGGAGGATAATGATAGTAAGACACCACGCTGATGATGAAGTGCCCGTAATTTACCACTGCAGACGGTGACAGCAAAACACTGAGTGTTACACCTGGTGAAAAAAATAATTCTCATCGGAGTCCTCATATGGGGTTTTCTATTTCGACTGAGTATTTTCAGGGAATACAAGACGAGGCTTTGCAGTAGGTCTATTATTTATAGATGTTATGCACAACAATGAAGAGGACTGCGGTTAGATATCCAACCGAAATCAACAATGAAGATTTCAATTACTACTTTCCTGGGATCTGTTTAAAAAAAAAAACAAAGATGTTAAACCCGAACTATTGAACTCTGCCAGATTTTCTCACTTTGGCGCCCCTTAACAAAAGCTAATTTGGCATTTGTCTCCAGCCGGTAAAAGCTAGTCTGATTTTGACTCCCCTTCTTTCTTGCTCTATCACTTTCTCTCTTTATTTTCTTTGCATCCTCTGATAATGTCCCCTTGCATTTTTTTATCCTGAATCAGCCATTTTGCGCATTCAAAATGGCCAGTGTATTGATATCCAGTTGCTGGCGTGTTAAGTGGTGCCATAAAGCAAAACATGCTCTGGGCTGGAAAAAATAGTTGTGAAGGGTGCTCAGTTTTGGGATGCTGCAGGGCAGCGACGGCTCCGGGAATGTGCAGAATAAATGTCAGTTTGCCTTCAAAACAAGTCAGAAGCACAGAGTTTTAAGGTCGGAAACTCGTGTAGTGTTGCTTTAAGGAAGTCTATAATTCGTGGTCACCAACAAGGAATAAATGCAGCAAAGAGTAATAGTTCTATTTGAAAACCTTGAGCTATTACTTGGAAAACTGCACGCATTGCATACATGTGCCAACCTGAGGAAACATCTACAGTATATAAATGGAAATCTTTGTCAGTACATATCACAGGCAAATGTACTAAAATTAGTCCTTGTTCAGGGGCCTATAATGGTTCATAGATGAACAGTAGCTGCGTTTACATTAGTTTTTAGCAAAATCAGAGCGATATTTGTAAAATTTCGACAAAGTACAATGTGCAATTTGCTGGTGTTTCCATTAGATGGTGTTTAGCGAATAAGCCGTAATTCTTGTTAAATCTTGTCCCGCGAGACTCCACTTTGAGGAGGATGGAGATATAAAACATTTTGTTTTGGAGGATTTCGCTGTTGTTATCAAGGGTGGCGGTTATATGTTTCTGTTTAATTATAAGTAAAAAGATTCCCGTCTCTTCATACATTCCGTGCCATCTTAAAACGAACTGATCACCATTTCTGAAACCTCATCAGAGATGGTTTCCATGGAAAGGGTGAGTGTCAAGAAGCCATTCTTAAGAAAGGGAAACAGAGAAAAAAGGCTGAGGTATCGGAAATGACAAAAGAACTGGACTAAACGTTAGTGGTAAGAGGTCTGATAGTGATGAATCCTCCCCAGAGCCTGAATCTCAACATTATGGAAGCAGTGTGGGATCATCTGGACAGAGAACAGAACAAAAGGCAGAAACATCCACAGAAGAGTTTTGGAAAGTCCTTCAAGAAGCCTGGCAAAGTATTCCTGTATTCCTCAAATACATAGTTTATGAATAGTGTACTCCTTATTCTTAAAACGTTTCGGGTAAACTAAGCTATATCTCTTTGGAATAAGTTTAATACAACAAGCAGTAGGTACAGAAAATGTTTGGAAACCACTCACATGAATAAAAACTAATTATTCTCAAGTGAGTTGTGAGAGAAATTCAAGTTCATGAAAATGAGGTGACAATGAAGATGACAATCTTCCATGCAATACATACTGTATATGATACCCAAGTATTCATTCATTTGCTGTATGAAATTAAAGCAAGAAACTGAAAGATCTCCTTTACTTTTCACTCTGAAGAACAGCAAACACGCCTCAGTTGTAAAGATCAACAAATTTGGCTCCTTCAGGAATGAAAACACCAAGTCAGAATCTGATAATGTGAAATTCATTATTAAAGCCAAAGGATGTTGACAACAAAGCACATCTGACTGAAATTAATTAGCTTGACTTTAGCGTTGGCGTCAGAACAAATAGCTCTCTCCTTATCCAGCCTCATCATTTTTGCATTGGAGGCGGCTCACTCCTCACCAATTACAGAAGTCTTTCGTCCACATTTTTCACATTCATGTACCAAAACGTGTTTCCTGAGTGGCACTATTTCTGATTGTGTGTTCAGTGGTGACTGAAAGCTCCATAAACTGTCTTTGTCTTTAGGTTTCAGACCAAAAACTAAGAAAAGTGTCTGGATTGTCATTGATGAAATGGTGCTCATGATTAGCATATCTCAGTGATTCACCCATTGTTTACCACTTGTTCATTTATTCATGACCTAATGCTGTTGCAGCATAAAGCCAACAAGTGGTTGGCTTTCATAACATGTGGTTTACATGCTACGATTGCAACCTGTAAAATTGCATCTGTGATAGTTTCTCAGTAAGTAAAAAAACTAATATTTTATTATGACAAAATGTAAAATTGCTACATTAGTCTACGTTGTTAATTTCAACACTTGTCCCTCATGACTTTCCAAAAAAATTACTTTTTTAAAAATAGATTGGGATGGAGTTTAAGCTCTTTAAAGCAAGAGATTGCTTTTTTGGATTTGATGCTTCTTCAGCGATTCCTCAGTCTTTCTAAACATGGTTAAGTTTAGGTATAAAAACCTACTTTGTTAGGGTTAGAAAAACTAATTATCATGGACAACAGCGGTGGTTCCCAAACCTTTTTATGCTGGGTCCCATTTTCATTGACAACAATAATGTCAAGCACCCCGCCCCCCATCCTATCACCACCACTACCATGTGCACCTGTCCACTTAAAAAGAAACCTATGAAGAAATGCACCGCAAAATAGTATTGTTTGGCAGAGAAATAGTCTATCATTAGTTTATTGGCTGCTACTACAGTCAAAGCCATATCAGTGACAGAGGGAAGTCATAATTCCTCTGCTATAGTGAGGCTTTTTAGACCAGAAAAATCAGCACACTATTTTTATATGAGGTGAGTTGAGGATTTGACTAAATTAATGCTGCTTTAGTAAAACGACTCTATTTACAACAGTTTCGTAGTTTATTTCTAAAGTAACTAGAAGCACTCACGGAGCACAGCCATTGTAACTTTTTTTTGCCAATACTTGAGGGCATTATTTTTGAGTTAGTAAAGAATCCTTTAAAAAAATTCCTGAAATCAGATCCAGATTACCCCCAAAATCTAATCTGTTGTTCCTTATTCCATTCCTGGAAATTTCATCAAAATTTGTCCATAACATTTTGAGTTATGTTGCTAACAGACAGACCAACAGCACCGAAAACATAACCTCAGAGGAAACAATGTTCTTTTCTTTGTGTTCAGGATGAGGAGTCCTCAAGTCGTGTAAGTTGTTTGGCATCATACAGTCAAATGCTACCCACCGTTACCATTAATTGACCATTACCTGGTCAAGACCAGGGTAAGATATTGTCCCAATAACTCTAGTCTACCCATAGGGGCTGGCCCCGCAAATTTGCCCAATTTGCGAGCCATTGCACTACAGATGTTTTTTTTTTTTTTTACTCACCGATTGTGGTTCCCGTACCATTAGTCCCATTATTGCCTCAAAGAAACATGACTGTCTTCCAAATTTAAAACCTGAATGGTAAAACCGCCATGTATTGTAAATGTGGGCAGAGTTACTGTTTTCAGACATACTGTGTTGGGTTGTGTTAAATCCTTAGTAGTTGTCAATGTTTTAGGGTTGTTATTCACCAAACCAACATAAAAAGAAAATACAGTGATGACAAAATGGGCCCCTGCTGGGTCTCCTCATGTCAGCAATGATTGGGAAATAAGACAACGCTTAAACACCTACACAAGAAGATAAAACTCTCCAAGGCAGTAGGAGGTGTTTTGTCTATTTACGGTATTCAACAAGAGAAGAAAAAATAAAGGTTGTGTTGCTTAAAAACGGAAACGAAGCAGAGTTTGAGGATACGTTTAAAGAGAACTTTGTGATGGGGCTGGGATTGACAATGCTGGGAAACTCAACATAGTGGATTAAACCAACTCCAATGAGAATGGTTTTTCTCTGACAGTGCAGATGATGTTTCACAGACAGAAAAGACGAAAGAGACAGACGTTCATTAAAGGTCCATATTGTTCTGATGGCCGGTTGTTGGATTGGTACATCTTACATGCTTTAGACAGCCCAGTTTGGAGAAGCATAGGAGATTTCTGATGAGGAGCTAAGGTAAGAGGTCACCAGAACAGGCCCATGAAAGAGCAATTTCTTTTGCCATTTCAAACAAATTAGATACTATATAAACATTTACACTCCATTTTTTACATCCAGCAGTTGTTTTCATTCACTATTACTGTCTTGCAATTGCTATTTTGGGATTAAATATATGGCATTTTGAGTTAAATTGTGACAACTGTCAAAGGCAAAAGAGATGAGGTGCAAAATTTGTACTCTTGTGGCTCTCCTTTGAGTAGCTGTTGGCTTAGATTCCAGATCATAAAAACTCCCCTAAAAACTGAGACCCCTCTGCATGCTGTCTGTTGTAAATAGTTGTACCAAATTGTAAAAACATCTCCTGTTAATTATCTGTACTCTTTCACAAACAATAAGCCTGCTTCTCTTTACCAGACTGTTCGGACCCTGTATGACTGGGATCTCCAACTCTCAGTGAAGTGGTTTGAAGTGTGAAGTGCCTCCATATTTAAGGCAATGGTCCTCAGCTGGACATGGTGGTCGTGAATGAAATCCTGTCCCAAGTGGAGGAGTTCAAGTATCTGTGTCTTATTCAAGAGTGTGGAAAGAATGGAGAGGAAAATTGATAAATATATTGGTGCAGCCTTGGTAGTGATGCAGACTCTACATTGTTCAGTTGTGGTAAAGAAGGAGCCAAGTTGAAACTCAATTTACTGGTTTATCTACGTTCCTACTCTTACCTATGGTCAAGAGCTGTGGGTAGTGACCCCAAAAGTAGGTCATGGATGCAAGCGTTTGAAACACACTTTCTCCACAGGGTGACTGGGCTATTCCTTGGAGATAGGGTGAGAAGCTTGTCCATCTGGGAGGGGCTCAGAGTAGAGCCAGATTAGGTGGCTAGGGCGTTTGGTAAGAATGCCTCCTTGTTGTCTCCCTGGTGAGATGTTCTGGGTATGTCCCACTGGGAGGAGGCCCCAGGGACGACCCAGGACTAGCTGGAGGGACTACATCTCTTAGCTAGCCTGGGAATTCCTTGGAATCCCCCCAGTTGAGCTTGAAGAAGTGACCAGGGAGATGGGTATTCCTTCTTAAACTACTTCCTCCACGACACGACCTTGGGTGTGCCAAAGAAAATCGATGCAAAGAATAGGTGGATGGATGGTCCATCTATCCCCCATAAATGATTTGTACTCTTGAATCTCCTCCACTTATTTACTAAATGAACGTAACAAAAATAGTTAGTTCTTACTGCAATAAATATTTCACCAATAGATCTCACTCATACTTCTTTGCTAATCAATCCAAAGGGCCCAAAAATACAGTTTTGCACTTGATTATATCATGCTTTGTAGCGAAGGGAATCTCAAACTTACTTATTACTGACAAATGTTTTTCTCCAGGCAAAACCAACGCTGCAGAGTTGGTATAAATATTTATAAGTGAAATATTTATATCTCCCAGACCTTAGAAAATTAGTCGCTGGTCTACATTTTAATCCCTGCTAGGAAAGAGGAAAATAAACATGGGGAACCTTTGATTTCTTGGAGTCATGTGTGTACTTCCGCACTGGCTGTAAGGATACCTTATCAAAATGAATGATGTTTAAATATGCAATTTTATTCTCAGTGTCTCCTCATCCTCACCACCTGTCACCAAATACATGCAAATACCCACAATGCATCACAGTAGCTTTGTTCCACCAGCAGCTTTGCAGTGATGCTCCTTGAGTGTGATGAGTAGAAATCCAGGTAAACAGAGCCATTCAACCAGCGCTTAAGGGTGATGATGAACTTCTGCCACATGTGTGATAAACAAAACTGTGTGCCACCTGCGGATATGACTGGCATTTTGAAGACTTCATGTGTGTGCGCATGTGTGTTGAGCTAATTTCCTAAGCATGTTTTGTTCATTCCTAAGAATCAAACAAAAAGACCTTTGAAAGAAACAAAAGAAACCATTTGCATACCTGGCTGTTTACTCAGTCTGTTTGTGGGGATAAAAGACAAAATGAAAAATGATGCTGACTGCTGGTTTTGCTTCACTGAACATCAAGCCTCAGGTCTAGTCATCAAGCATCTGTCACTGTCAAAGACAACAATTTTCTTGTTTAACCTTTTGATAGTGGTAGCACAAGGACAAGTACTAGATATCATGAGTCATTTAAATGTATACATCAACAGTTTAGTCTATGGTTTACATGATATTTAAATGAATAAACTTTATTTTAAGAAAATTAAATAATTATCCGTACATAGTAACATGGATGAATGGATAGATAGGTGTTATGAAGAAGTTCAACAACCACAAGCAAAGGCAGAGTCTCAGACACTGCAATGCTACCAGTGTCTCTAAATATTTATGTTGCTTGAAAAGTGTCTATATTTTTCTAAGAGTCATTATGGTCCCTGATGCTGAATTTCAGCCGTCTGTTAAGTATGATGTTGGAAAATAATGCCTGATGACTAGAGGGCTTAAAGAAGAATTTGTTGCCTACCCTATACCCCTTGATTGATAGCTGTCATTGACAGATACCTCACTTGATGGTCTGTCTGGCTCTTGAAACTATCTGATCTCAGACTTTTGGAGCTTCTCTTTGGGAAAAAAAGGGTTGCTTTTGTCACACATTATTTTCTTAACAAAATATCATTCCTGTTATCACAATGTATCTAAAGCATCTAAAATTAGCCTGCACATGCTGGTTGATGTCCAGTATGCCAGTGTTTGGTATAGTTCAAGTTAAAATTTCCATTATGGTTGTCTTCTCAGTTCTCATTCTTCATGTCTCTGAGACGGAAGCTGTTATTTGTTGTCTTCATTGGGCCCAGTAATATTGGAATCAAATGCTGCCTTATAAACACACACAGTCCATTTTAAGCAAGGGGCAACCTCAGGCTTAGAAACGTGAAACCTATGCGGAAGTGCCAAAAATTGCAGTTCCCCCCTCCTCCACTAGGTGCTGGCTGCAAAACAGAGCAGATCCCCAT
>JBBBVU010000026.1:13772229-13785987 GCA_037177055.1 Atherinosoma microstoma | reverse complement strand
TGGGCCGCGCTTTGTCTGGTCCCTTGACGGGACACGCAAACCCCTCCACCACGTTAAGGTGGCGGCCCAGGGAGGGGCTGCAAAGTTTTCTTTCTCCACCGCTAGCTGCTCTAGCTGTCAAGCTAACATGAGCACAGCATTAGTTAGCCTCAAAGATTGGCAAGTGTTTTTGTTTAACTAATGCATGTGGCACAATTTCCACTGACTGAGAAATATATGAATATACATATTTTTACAGTTACATAATTTAATTTTCAATCACTGATAAAAGGTCCACCAAAGAGCTCGACTAAAGGACAGACGAGCTTCAGCACAAAGGCAAGTGTGTCAAAACATCTCAAACACAGAAGCAAAGCTGCCATGACCTTTTTAGAAAAAATATCCAACTGTAATTCAAGCCTTCCATCTACATCGCAATTCATTTTTTTATTAAACTGCATATTACTAACTTTTACTGGCTCTTGAAAACAGTGTCTTTACTCTATTTTCAGCTTTTCAGTGTGTCTTAAGTGTGGCCTTACGTTGCAAAGCATTTCACCTCTAAGAAAGTGTCTTTGCCCAGTTTTACATCACTAAACTGTTAATTTGCTAATGGAGTAGAGCACTGAATTAAGATCTACTACATAACAAGAGTGAAACGTATTAAGCAATTTCTTGCATCAACATGAAGAGGTGCTTGAGATGTTTGTTTCCACTGAATTTCGTCAAAAGCTAAGCTGTGACATACAGTAACCGTGGTAGCGATTGTAAAAGCAGTCCTGCCTTTAAGAACAGAGGGAAATTATCTTTGACATTCACTGCTGTTTAAGGGAAGTAGTTCCTCTCTGGCTGATGGCCAACAGCTGTGGCACAGGTATTGTAAATTATCCGACTTTACTAAACTGATGTCATATTTTCATCATGTTTTCCATCACTTAGGTTTTGAGCTGAAATTATTTAACCCTCTTACTGCACTGTAGTGGCATCTTGCTGGATAAAATGGACGGAAACTCACGTTGAGGAACAATTTGCCGGTTGTTTGCATAATTTCTTTTGGAAATGTGTTTCTCACAAATGCCTTAAAGATTATTCACTTTTCATATCATACAGTAAGTAATTCAAATGGGGTTTTTTGTCTGTCAGTTTGGATCAAACTGGGGAATTTCAGTGCTTCTGCACTATATCATTATCCTCAAATAGCATAGGTGCCCAAGTCAAATTTTGGCCGTCTTGTGATACCTTCCTAACACTGCTGATTCACTATCATTCCCTATGTAACCTTGAAATATGACTTAGGCAATTGTGCTATGGAGAATTATTGTGTTAAAGAAGGTTCAACAATATTATTGGCTTTCCTGCTTGTGTGTATTCTGTGCAGGTGAAGGGATGTGATGCTACTATCCCATCTAATAAAGTCATGTGCAAGGATTATTTTAGAGAGCAGGATTATGCATCTATTGATTTTGATTAAAATGAAGTTAATCAAAAATAATTAATTAAAAAGTCTCTGAGTTTGATACATTTTTTATAATCAAGTCCCAACCCTTGTATTTATATTTCTTATTGTTCAACTTGACCTAGCTTAGTTGCTTTTCTTTAAGATATAACAAACTCCTTTACTAAAACAGCTTTAAATGTTTTTTTGGAAATACTCCATTCACTGAGCCATGTTTTGATATATTGTTCAATTTTTCCTACACTTAGAAGGTACATTTCTCAGGTTGCTAAATCACAATTTATTCCATTATTTATGAAATCTGTGATTTCTGGATGAAAATGTCACAAACAAATAACTTGAGGTACTATGCAAAGTATCGTTCAGACCAAATATTGACTCTATTTTAGCCTTTTAAAATGTTTTTCCATTCATTTTTTGCATGTTGGATCGCTGCAGCTATTTCCATCTTCACAAAGAAATGAAGGTGTTACTCAAGATTTTTTGCACAGTACTATAAATCATAAATACATTTAAATTATTACTGGCTACCAAGATGGAGACGACAAATATATCTGTTGAAACCCTCTGAGAGCATTATTATTATTGTCATTAAAGTTGTCCTTGTCTGACTCGTTGTTGTTTTATAAGGCATACATTGAGAGCAGCAGGACATCCTGTATCCTTTGTTGGCTTTGTAATGTGAGTCCATCCTTGAAGAAGGCAAAATAACAAGCATAGAGTATTACACAAAGAAACTATAGTACGTCTTACATAGCCACCCATTGCTCCCTGAGCCTTGATACTCAGAGTTCCAGCTGTTATTTTAGTCAATTATGCACTCGGCTTTGAGATACTGATTCAACCATTTGTCTCCATGTCGTCAAATGTCAAAAATAATCCAAATACTTGTATCTTTTTTTAGTCCGCTTGATGCAAATCTGACTTGTTTTCTTGTTTGAGCTCATGACTGTGCGGTTTTGTCATATGAACATAGACACACAGATGAAGACGCTCATTACAGGTTATGTAAGCTCCTGAGGCTCCTGCTGAGGAAACAGTTTGTCTTTCATAAATCAGATCCCTTGGAAAAGACAGGCGCATTAGAGAGACTAAGCTAATTCAGACGGTATGACTTCTGCATATTAATAAGATTTGACCTTGATTTCTGGAAGACCTCACATATGTTAATTCTACTGGAAACGATGCAGTTTTGGATGCTAAAATGGGTTTGACTGCATTCTTTAGTATGCAGAGCTGAAAATCCGACAGGTTTTCCAACTTTATGCTGCTGTGAGCTCCAACTTATAAATCAGATTTTGCAGCTCACTAATTTGGTTTTGGCTGTTCCCACCATTATGTTTCATTTCATGTTTATTTGGCAGGAACAGAAGCAATTTACATTGAAAATTAAAAAAACAATTATTCGGTGCATTGAGTCATTGGTAGCTGCTGTTCACTGCTGAACACAGACACATGAAATGTCAGCTATTGATTTCAATTTGGGGGGAAAAAAGTGGCAATTCTTGGGTTAAACCTGACCAAATTAAGATGAGAAATATTTTAAATTGGTCATTTTAAGCTATTAAATTCACATTCTAAAAAGGAAGAAAAAAAGGCGTTTATCTCATAAATGCCGGATTTCTACAACTTTGAATCAGAAAGAGTCAAGACAAAACGATAAAAAAAGAAAATACAATGATTAATACATTAACTTTGACTTTTAACTCAAAGTTTTTTTTCATGTTTTGTATCGTTATCTTCATTTAATTTGATATTATACATCATTTTTTTTTAAGTCAGAAAGGAGGCAATTTAAGGCTACTAACAATGTACAGGGAAAATAAATCTTGTTCTTTGATTTCTCAAGTGTTTTTAACACAATCCAGCCTTCACTTTTATGTGGATACCTTCACAAATATATATATATTTAACATAGTTTGTGAGACTGAAAGGCTGTGAGTCTTAGATGGTGGTCAGGAGTACCACAAGGGACTGAACTCGCACCATTTCTCTTTACTCTGAACACCTCAGACTTCCAATACAACTCTGTTTGAGTCCTGTCATCTGTAGAAATACTCTTATTACTCTGCAGGTGCGGAGACAAGAAAGTGGAGTTCAGAGAACCAGTCAGATCTCTGACTTTGTTAAACACAAAAAAACAACAACATATTTTTGTGTATCTTGGGAGGGAATGGGAGTAAACAAAACACTGTTTACATCCTGGAAGAATAGGTCCCATCAGTCTGTTGTGGAAAGTGAAATCAGATTTTCAAACATCTGTTAAGGCAGCAGCATCAAAGCCAGAGACTTAGAGACGCTGGACAAACTGATACAGAAGTTCTGGTTCTATTCTGGGGACTGATCCGGAGCTCTTGGAGCTGATTGTCCAGACAAATGCTGCATAAGTTGCCGAACATTAAGGACAATTCTTCACATCCTGTATATAACGGTGAGGAAACCAAAGAGTGTGTTCAGTCAGAGGCTTCTTCGAGTACTGCAAGACAGAAAAATACAGGAAGTCATTCCTGCCAGCAGCCATTACCCTCCGGAACAAGACATGGACTGGCAATCATTATTAATTGTCTATATCCTAAAACAGTCTTTTTCACTTCCGTTCGTCAATTACCACTGCCCTGCATGTCTTAGATGTTTTCCTATCCAAACACACCTGATTCAGATGCATGGCCCTGTTAATGAGGCATTCATTGCAGCCAGGTGTGCCAAATTATGAACACATCTAAAACATGCAGGGCAGTACACAGACTAGTATTTTTAAGTCGGGGAAGTTACAAAGTGCCATTTTAGATAACCTCAAAGGAACTACATTATGGAGTTATAATAATAGATTTTATTCAAAAGTACCTTTCAAGGCCCTCAAGGATGCCACTATATTATTTCAACCTTTTATTTTCACAAATGTTACTTAAAACTTCCCTGTGCATCAAGCGAGTCGTATTTAACCTTGTTCAGAAACAGCATCAACTTCTGTGGGCCTGGAGGCAACCGGGACGGAGCATCACATAGTGGAAACATACACTGTGGTCAGAAAAATATATATCCTAGTTTCTGTTTTGGAAGAAATGGACACTGTGCACTCTGGACTAAGACCAAAAGGACAATCCAGACTATCAACAATAAGTCCAAAAGCCAGGTTCGGTGATGGTATAGGGTTGCATCATTTCCACCTTCGTAATGTCAGAATTAATGTAAAAAGTTTTGGAGCAACCGTGCTGCCTTAAAGACTACATCTCTTTCAGAGACAACCATGCTTTTTCAATAAGACAAAGCCACATTCTGCACACATTATATAGATATTTTATTGATAGCAAGGGAAACTGAAACAACTCAGCGACAATATAAAAACAAATAAAGTACTATGTAATAAAATATATAATTAAATTGAAATTAAAAGTGCAGACTCTTGCCCTAGTCTGGTTGTAAAAGTCTTAACCGGACTACTTAACCAGTCCCCCTCTACCCCCGCCTAGTGTGCTGTTAAATAGTCTGATTACCCATAGGTATAGGTACTGGACTGGGCTCCTTTTAGCCCTGATCTGTCCGTAACAGAGAATGTTTGCAGAAACTTTAAAGAAACCATGCAATGACAACCCTGTATGGTTTCACACATTCAGTTTCCAGGAAGAATGGGACAAAATAAAAGCGAAAATAACACCTCTTACTTTATTTGTTGGTATTCTCAGTGCAGAACACAAGTGTTGTAAGTGGAATGTGTTGCAGGCCTGAAATGCAAGATGATAAAGTCTGCCAGACGCGTTCGCTCATGCACTCAAGGGTAATGTAGTTGCTGTGCATTAAATACTCATGCAGTCTGTAGTGGGTCACTAGGGCATGACTGGGTTCAGCTCGCTGCAGGAGCCTAAACTTTGCTTCTACAGGGCTCCACTGTGACTTTCCAGTGATTTTCATCTGAGTAAGGGTTGATTGACTTAAGCGTGTCGGGGCCAATGGATGCTGGTCAGTGGAATGCGATTACCCGATCACCCTCAGGGTCGGCGAGACTAGAATTAGTGCAAAGTCACAACTGTTTTATCCGTCTTCGTCCGTCTCTATCATCCACTGTTTCATTGGCATTAGTTTCACTCTGACAACATCATAATGTTGAACAAAGAGAGAAAAATATCCAACCTTGTTTTCTCTTTCAATCCATCCCGAGTCCCGAGATCTCCATTTATTATGCTCGCTCACTCCTCGAGTCTGTGTGTGTGACTTCCACATGAAAAACCAGGTCAAATCCACAGGGTGTATTGGATTCATGATCCATATTGATAACACACACATACACGGCTGTGTCTAGTTACACGGTTGTCTCCAGTGCTGTTTATTTAAAATTGTCCACGACCAAACTCCAGGAAGCTCCTCATCTGCCTTTGAACAAAACACATTATCTTTCCTCATTTGCGGCGGTGGTAATGGGCACTGGCTGGGACGATGCAATGCAAAATGAAGCCGATAGTAATTTAGGACATACAGAGATGAATGCTCGACTGATTAACCAGCATTAGCAGCATTAAAGTCGAGCAAAAGTGCTGGGTTTTTATAGCTGGTGCTGGGCGAGTCTGATAACAGTCGGAGAATTAACTGACAAAGATGGACACACTTTGACATCAACACTATGTTCTTCTCATCTGTGCTCACGCCAGTGAGTGGGTGGCATCTGCACTATGCAGCCGATTGAAGCCAGTAAGCATCAACTAAGTGGATACATTTTTACCCATTCTGCCCATGAAATCTAAAGGGAGCAAAGATCTGCCTTTTTTACTAGTAGCATGAATTAATTTGTTGCTTGTATACCTTTCATGTGTAAAGAAAGAAAGGAGGGGATTTAGGCAGATACTGTCAGAAATGTCACATAAAAGTGTCGAATGAAGTCTGCATCAAGGCCTTATTGTTTTTCTGAATATCACGAGACCAAAGGCAAACCAAGCCCTGTTTCACGGAAATCACGTGACGGTCTTGTCGAGTGAAAAAGCTGTGGCGAAATACAGGAAGTGTTCTGCGTGATTTGAGATGATGTCGAGGGTCAATTTGTGTAGATCAATTGACAGCTAAGAACAGGAAACTGAGGCTACAATTCACACAGACTCACCAAAACTGGACAACTGGTCAGAAGGTAGTCTTCAGGAATAGTTCTCCAGTTTTCTTCAAGGACTTTCCAAAGCTATTTTTTGGATGTTGGTTGTGTTTTGTTCCATCAGGATGTCCATGCTTTCTGCGAATGCACGCATCACAAAAACGTCACTTCTATGTGGGGTTAAGGCCACGCCCATAAATCAATGCTACCCTCAACTCTGTGTTTAACAAAAGTTGTTGTGTTGTGAAATTAATAGCTTTCATTTTATAGATTTCTATGGATTTTTTTGCATAAATATATAAGGAAGCATACTTTGATGGGATAATTTATGTTGTCGAAGGATCTTACCTTCATGAATTTTTGTTTGATTATTGAGCTTTTGTAATGTCATTTCTTGAGACCGTACCTACATAGATTAATGATCTCTTAACTATTTTTTGAAAGCAAAAAAACTGTGAATCTTATTAAAAACACACATGGTATTCTTTTCTGATTCTGTAGCACAGGTCGACACTATAGGATGTTTCAACATGACAGCACATATCGACAGAACACTCTGGGGAGGATTTATCCCTCCATCAGACCTGTTGCCACTTATTTTCAGTCCAGTTCTTTTATCATGTAGACTTTTCTCCCTGTTCCCCTTCTGATGAGGCTTCAGCCAACAGTAGATGGATCAACTGAAGGTCTTGTGTCAGGACTTCATTTGTAGATAGTTTCTTTGGGCCTGAAACTTCCATTTTTTGTCTTCCATTCATCCAGGTTGTTAAAATATTTTAAGGACACACTGCACAATGCTGAGAGATGCCATATTTTCAATTAATAGCTATTTGGTATAAAACAGTATTTTTCGCTGTAACAAAGGGATATCCAAACTATGTCATCTATGGCATTTCTCCCAGACGCAACTAAAGAAATGGGAACGAATAACGTGTCGTCGTGACAGACTGCTTGTAAATTGGTTCATAGCTAAGTTCTCTATTAACACTGACTCTTCTATTGAGTTGGGTGCCCTTTTTTATGAATCATAACCCTCTAGAAATTGTCAGGGTACAAAGACCTGACTGAAAGTAAGCAACAAAAGCAGCTAATGTCTAAAGAGAAATGGTTGAAAGACCTTTTAGAAAACCCGAATAGCTATTGATCAAGATAGCCTCAAAAGATCATTAAGTCTGGCTGCTTCGAGGAAAATATGAAAAAAACGGTCAAAACAGGTCAAGATTTTTTCTCAGATCTGCATAATTGTAGTTTTACTGAAAACATTCGTCCATAACATATTTTGCTCCAGCGTCCTCTTGTTGAGCATTGAGTAACTAAACAGTTAAAGGTCACCCAAATCTCCTTTAGGCTTCACATTTGGCCACAAGCTAAATGTACAGCTCATTCACCTCGACAAAAAGAGGCCGCTCACCCCTGCAGAAAGCATTTTAGTAGCTATTGTCAGCAGTGTCACTTGATTGATGTCTTTTTGTTAGCAGCCATGCGGTAATAAGCAGGTTCTTGCGGGAAAAGGACATCATGGTAAAATAAGCCCCTTCACTGTTGTCAAGAGCTTCTGATTTAACTGCTGAATCTCCCTGCAGGGGCTTCTACTGGAGTAATGACCAGGTTGCTATACATTATCCTTTTACCATGAAAATCGCAGCATTATGGCCGAGTGGACATGATTAAAGTGGCGGAGAACAGTCAAAGAGAAGAGCTCTCTAATAGATTTGATGCACTGGAGGCAGAGACAGTCTCTGATGTTTCCTTTACTTTGACTGTCCCTGGATGAGTTATTTTTAATGATCATTAAGGGAATTGGTAGTAACAGACTTGAAAGTGAGGCTACACTTCATATTTTTTTTGATTGGCAAACAGGAGTTTGCATGCCTTTTTTTAAAGAAAAAAACATATTTTACCCTTTCAGGGACAATATTAGCTCATTTTGAACTTGATGGCAGCAAAACACATCTGTAAAAAGTAGTTCTGTGGTGATGTTTAGCGTCGTGCAAACATCTGGGAAGTGTGGAGACCAGTTGCTGGAGTTTTAGGAGAGGAATTTTCTCCCATTCTGGCCTGATGCAGGATTCTAGCTGCTCTCCTGTGAAACCATGCTGTTGTGATGGATGCAGTATGTGGTTAAGTATCTTCTTGCTGAAATGTGCAAGGCCTTCCCTGAAAGAGACGTTGTCTGGATGGGAGCAGATGTTGCTCTAAAACCTCCATCATGTACTTTTCAGCATTGATGGAGCTGCTGGTGTGGAAGCTGCCCCCCCTAAGGCACTAATGCACCCCCATCCCATCAGAGATGCTGAATGCTCCCTCTCCTCTTTAGTCTGCAGGACACGCCATCCATGCTTTCCAGACAGAAGTTCATATTTTCATATCAGAACATTTTAAATGAGCTTTGGTCCAGAGAAGACGGCGGTGTTTCTGGTGTTCACATCTGGCTTCTTCTTTGCATGATAGAGCTTCAACCTGCATTCCTTCTGAATATCTAAATGATATTATACACTGTAGACGGAGGGATCTTCAAAGTCTTGGAATTCTATATTAAGGAACATTTTTTATGAAATTGCTCCACAATTTTTAGACAGTTTGTCTCAGATCGGTGAGCCTCTGCCCATCTTTCCATCTGAGAGACTGCCTCTCTGAAATGTTCCTTTTATGCCCAGTCATGTTACTGACCTGCTGCCAGTTAACCTAATGGAAAGTGCACATGTGACACATCCACGGCTTTGTCTGCCATTTTGGAGGTGGATTTACTTCTGATAAATGAATTTATTCTGGCCGTTATAAAGGACAAGACAGATGTCTAAATATATAGGATTAATGAATTGGTTTAATACATCTTGTTTAAGCAAAATGAGCCGTAATAATATGAGGAAGTATATTTATTTTAATCTATTTATATTCATCCCACAGTTCTGTACGTAGTGACGTCAGTGTGCATTCTTTATTTCTTGTCAAATGACATTTGAGTTAATATTTTCCTTGAATTGGTTTCAACTTCTGATGTGGTGTTTTTGTTGTATTGGGAATAATATGGGTTGATGAGATTTGCAAGTCATTGCTTTCTATTCATTTATATTTGTAGCGTCCCAGTTTTTGTTTGGAATTGGGGTTGTACAAGAAAAGATTCATAATCGTAATGAAGTCTTTGCTTTTCCAGTTCATTATAAAGTGACACCTTCAAGGGCTGAGAAGAAGGCAGCTTTTAAATACCAAAAGTTGCAGTTCCAAAAATAGCCATTTGAGGATCGCTTTAAAACATGGACCAAATAAAAGTTGGCGACGTTGCACAATGTTTTGTAAGACCTTTTTATAGGCAGCTTTATGTTTGAGTATTTTGCAATTTTCTTGGAGCCAGAAGTTGAGACCCAACATCTATTTAACTGGAGAAATATTGTCACAAGGACCACCTGCGCACAGCAAGTTCACGCAATTCAGCAACCACTTTGCGTGTGTCATTTATAATCGTGGAAAAATGTAACGATTCTACATAATCTTAATTATTATCATTAAAATATTTCCAAATGTAAAGTTTTTAAAGGCTTTTTTTTAGGAATTGTTTAGTGTTTTGGCCAAAAGAAATTGTGCTTGAAGACCAAAGACTGATTCTTAATTCAATACTTCTCAAATGCATGGGGTGCCCGGAACCTTTTTTCAACACTGTATTCAATTTTAACATCATTAACATCCCAAACATTTAGGGTTAACCTCAAATCTCAATGTATATATGTGGTAAAATGTAAAGCAAACTCAATAAAATGTGAGCTAATAAGGTGCAACGTGATTTGCTGAGATTTTCTTTGAAACAGCACCTAGTGGACGGCTGTGGTACTACACCTTACAGACTATGGTCTACCCTAAACAGCAGAACATCTTGTGGATATTTCCTGATATATTTCTAAAAATATTTCCATTTATCTGCAGAGAAATGAGGCAGGTCTTATTTTGAATAGGCTACCAGTGAAAATGCAATTTATTTTAAATCATGAAATACATTAGGAAATGAGATCGCAGCAGCTTCTTGGAAGATTGGAAAGGTGACTGTAATCCTACACGTTATGACTTTGGCTGCACAGGAAAGTGATGCACCAGTTGCTCCTCTGTTAATGTTTTTGACAAAGTTTGTGATCGTGTTTGCTGCCTCTTCAGCTCTTGGTTCTGTTTTTTCTGTCGCACTTAACACAGAAACCCCTAGTGTCGGCTAATCAGCCAAGAAAGAGAGAAGTCACTTTTTATGTTTGTTGAGAGAGAGAGAGAGAGAGAGAATTCAACAGAAAAATGTCCATCAACGTGACCTGCTGGATATGCCAATAAACGGTTGGTTCAGCTGTACCATTTTGCATCTAGAAGTAGAAATCTAAAAGTCTCTTTGCAGAAGACTGCTTGGGAAAGGTTTGCATTCTTAATAGGGACAACTTAAGCTATTAACATTAATAAGAACGTGACATAGCAAAGATGTGGACAATAATGTGGTGGAAGAATATTCAGTCCAGTTTGTGATAGTATGAGTATATAGTTGTGAAAAAGCAAAGCAAATCTTTAAATTCTAAGGTTTATCATATAAAGATATAATGAAACAAACCTGTGGTCCTTACATGGTCAGATAAAGAACAACACACAACATATTACTGAAATTAACACAAAAGGAGTTCAATCAGTGATTCAACAGCTTATAGAATCATTAACAGCATTTATTCCATTAACTAATTCCCGTATCCATATTTTATGGAGGTATGTTTGCCCACATTTTTGCTTCAGTTCATTGAGGTTTACAGTTTTAGTTTGTGCACAGCTCTCTTGCGGTCCCACCGCAGAGTTTCAGTCAGAAAAAGTATCGCAATGATCCAGTCGGTGTGATTGGGTTCATTGTCCTGTTGTATGACCCAGTTTCTTCCAGGTTTTCGCTGTTAGACAGCTTCACATTTGACTCTAGAAACGGGATCACCAACCCTGATCCTCATGGCCCAGGAACTAGATGACAAGCTGTTGGAGACCCATTTCATTTGAAGCAGGCGTGTTGCAGCAGGGAAACATCTTAAACCGCAGGACACACTGTAGGTTGTAATTATTGTATAGTATGCATATTACTGAACAGCCATTGTCTCATTATAATTATATTTATTATGCCTTTAAAGTTTATTCCTGTGGTGCAGTTTTATTGGGTGATGAATGGGTGATTGCAGAGCCTCAGAAGCATGTCCGACTGCATTTCACTGCCATCTTTTATGACATATGAATAACTTGAAGTTAACCTTGACAGTGGGCATCGAGGACCTGTTGGGGATCCCTGCTCTAGAATGCTTCGGTATCCAGAAGAGTTCATGGTCCACTCAATGACTGCAAGGTGTCCAGTGCCCTGTGGCTGCAAAACCCTCCCAAATCATCAGCCCTTCACCACCGTGCTTTACAGTTGGTATGTGCCGTTTGTCCAGATATGATTTGCGTGGTTTTCTCCAAACATTCTGCTGTACATTCTGACCAAACGTCTCCACCTTGGTCTGGTTTATCCAAAAGAAGAAGTCTTGTTGTTTTGTTCAGGTGTGACTATATCCCAGATAGCAGACACATTTGGGCTTAATCTGGGTTACTTTGAGCACTTTTTGGCTCAGTTATGGTTCTATCAGCAGCCAGCCTGGATGTGGGTCATGGAAAGTGTCTTGTGGGCCACATATGGTCCAAATATCAGTTGTTCTGTAGGACGTGGATTAGGGCGAGTGTTGCGTGGGCCAGAAGTGGTCCAAATATAATCAGATTACAGCACATTTCTTGTGGGCCACATCAGGTGGTAATGTGGCTGAGTTTTGGCAACTACACTCACTCCAAATCACCGTTGTAAGTCAAGGACAAATATAGGCCAAACAAAACTGCAGATCCGGGCCATATTTGGGCCAAATATGTTATGCTATCTGGGATAAGCTGATTCCTTGTTTGCCTTCCAACAAGAATACTTGCTCAGTCTTTTCTAACTGTACCGTCATTAACTTTAACATTTAACATGCTAACGGAGGCCTGGAGAGTCTGAGATGTATCTGACCCTGCTTGAGACATCAACTCCTGGAAGATTGGCAGCTGTCTCTGAGTTTTCCACTTAAAAATGTTCCTCGCTGCAGAATGAGGGACTCCTTATAACCCTTCCCAAATTGATGGGGCAGCGGCTCTCTACGATTTTTCCTCCTCTGCATTGTGTTAACTCACACCTGCACCGACAAAACTCTGCTTTTATAGAGGCGCTCACACTGATGATGATAAATTAATCAAATTCATTTGATTAGCAGCACCTGGCTGCTACTTATACTGCTAATTCCTATTAAGACGGTAATTCTAGACCTCAACCTGATTGAAATGCTGTGATGAGACCCTCAAAGAGCTGTGCAGAAACTAATGCCTGCAAACCTCAATGAAATGAAGCAACATTTGAGGAGAGACGTGAAAACATCATACAAAAGAACCATTATTGGTGCTAAAGATGCTTCTACAAGCTAGTTTTGAGAGCTTTTTCTACCTGAAAGTGAACTCGTGGCTGTATATGTGTAAATATTTCTCTTATCTTGTCTTAAATAATACAAATTGTGAGCCTAACCTGATGATAAAAAAGGAAAATGCAAAGTAATTTTCTTTTTAAATGCTGCCAAGCAACAGCGACAGCTCAACATCTGCTGATGTGCTTAGTTCAAAGATAACATCCTTTCATTATCATGTCTAGCTCAGCTAATAGTTGCAAAGCATTACATTTAGTTTTTTTTTTTTCTGGGGAGGGAGAATTTTCATGAGGAGGAATTAATATCTCATTTGACTGTTTTGACAGACCCCCTGCATCATAAATAATGAAAGTCTGCATTCATTTAGTCAACTGCACTTCAGCAAAAGGCCAAACTGGCTGCTTATTTCTGAAGTCGTCTGACTTGCTGCTATTTATCATTTGCCATTTATCAAGATTTTGCTTTTCATATTCGTTAAATTCAATCTGACCAGACGCTCCACGATAAAATATGCATTTATACACACCCTGGTCTTTTTCTAATAGCCTTTTTTGTGCAGAAGATCCAGTTACTTCACAAAGAAGAGTAACTGGATCCCCACAGAGACACAAACTTCTGTCTAATGTGATAGCAGAGTTTTTATAGCTCAGTTTCTACACTGTAAAAAAGAATATTAGCTTTTAGTTCCTCCAACTTTTATTTTTGAGTTGGGTCAACTGATTTTGGCCAAAAAGTAGTGACAACTAAAAATGTTAGGTTATGGTCCATTCAACTGA
>JBBBVU010000026.1:13752650-13772129 GCA_037177055.1 Atherinosoma microstoma | reverse complement strand
AGAAGAGTAACTGGATCCCCACAGAGACACAAACTTCTGTCTAATGTGATAGCAGAGTTTTTATAGCTCAGTTTCTATGGATCTGTTGTTGTTTTTTTAAACTCACTGGCTGGATTAATCCCAGCATTACCAACAAAAAAAAAGAAATGCCCACACCTGTCTTTTTTGGCACCCTCTGCAACAAAAACAGCTGTGGCGGCCCAAATGACCTCCAAATACAGCATGAAAAATGACTGTGCTCATTTTTTGATGATGCCCATGTCAGCTAATGGACAAACGTGTGAGTGTGAGGATGGAGGAGATCATAGGAAGGGAGGTAATTCCCTAACTCACCATATCGATGGATGACACGGGCCCGATGCTGTTGACATATATGCCCACATCGATGAGGGTTGCTTTCTCTGCAAGAGCCAGAGGGGAAGAAAAGGTGAGAACACAAGCGAACATGTGGGCGGGACACGTGAGATTTAGTTATTTGTCTGGGTTTTCATCCTGCAGCATATCTGGACCCACCCCCCCAAAAAAAAAAAAAATCAAATAAATAAGTTAAAAACAATGTGCATCATCATTCACAGTGTCACCTTGGCCAATAAAATAGATTTATTTCCTTTTGGATGAAGGCATCAATCGAGTCCAAGAAGAAAGATTTACACTTCTTAAATGCTTCCTGGAGCAGCTCCACAGTTACCATGGCACATAATGGCATTTCCAGTCAGTATGTATTTTGGCAAAATTTGCTTGGCAACAGCTTATCTATTAGGTGAAACTTAAGAAATATGGAAGATGGGACCCTTCATCTAAATGCAGCAGGAAATAAGTGTGTCTGCATTTGAAGATGCTTATTGAAAAACATGAAAATGTCTCCTGTTTGCACACAGGCATTTCAAGAAAAATTCACCACTTTTTCTGTATTATTTTCAGTGTATGCTTAACCCATGCTGGAAATAAAGTAAAGGTAAAATAAACTTTATTGTCCCGCAAAGGGACAATTTGTCATGCAGATACTGCTGCATGACAAATAATAACTGATAAATGTGAGACAAAAGTGCTGACCTGGTTTTAACTTGAAATTAAAATAAAAACCTTCCTTTGCGAGTCCATGAAGGGGGATCATTTGTCTAACAAGCACATCCCAGATAGCAAAAAAAATGTTTGGCCCAAATTTGGCCTTGACCCCCACATGTGGCCCACAAGGATATTACCATAAGGAAGGCTGTCTATATTAGGCATGGCCCACAAAATACTTGCCATAATCTACGTCCAGTCCAAAAACTGATATCTGGACCACATGTGGCCTCTTCACAACGCTTGCCAGTGCCGCAACTGAGCCATAAGTGCCAAAAGTAGCACGGATTTGGCTCAAACGTGTCTGCTTTCTGGGGTATATATTTTGAGTCCACACCTGTTTCCTTTGAAATAAAAAAAACACTAGATCCCCAACTCCGGACCTCTTGGGCCAGTGTCCTGCTGGTTTTAGATGCTTTCCTGCTGCCACATACCTGATTTAAATTAAATGTAAGATCGTTAATGTCCTACTAATTCAAGGTTAACGTATTTTTTTAAGGTAAAATATAAGCATAAAATCATGTATATGACAAAAAACTAATTATATATACATGTTTTGTTAACATCCACCTGTTTAAGCAATCCTCGCCTATTTTGCATACCCAAAGAGAAAAGCTTATATCAAAGGAACTCTAAGCTTTCTAATCCTGTAGACCATGTCCGAAGCGGCAAAAGTATTACTGTGGTTATTTTAATGCACCTGCTGTGTTGATTGGAAAAAGACATACTGGAGAGTCGACGAACCGGTGGATGTTAAGAGGTTAATAATATGTACATTGAAATAGCTCTGAAATAGTGCCCAGTGGCTATAACAAGATAACATCCTAGCCCAAGTTTAAAAGATGGTTCCTTAATAACTGTAAAATTTGTTTATAGTAGACCTGGAAGAAAAAAGAATAAACTGTATTGGGTTCAACAAGCAAAAAGAGACAAATCTGTTTTGTGTTCTTTTTTCAGACCAGTGAAAAAGGCTTATAAATATTTCCAGTGAGCCACTTTTCATTTTTTACTTCTGTAATGGTGCATTGATGAGACTGGTGCGCTACACAAACACATTGTTACCCTTTTCGAGTGCTATTGAACGCAATGACTGCACATCTTCTCTAAGACAATGGTGTAAATGCAGTTAGAGCTGATTTTGGTCCCAACACATACTGTGAGGTGACGCACAGAGCACCCAGTAAGAGCTCTTTTCAAACGGTGTAATGGCTGGTTTTGAATTCATTTGCAGGACTGTGACCAGCGCGTCTAATAAGTGTGGAACCTGTGGGCTGGATGGAAAATCAATTTGTCACTTAGTGTGGCACAGGTTAGCCAAATGTTTTTTTTTATTTTTACAACAAATTACATTTATTCTCAATACAGTATAATTTTTATCCAGGCATTTTGGTGTATGTATTTCTTAAGGGTCTAATTTAGGTTATTTGCATACTTATTGGGAATCCACACCACAGATGTAAAATTAGATCTATGAGGTCTGTGCATGTTTACGCTTGTACTCTTATTAAGCACTTTAAATAAATTGCTTTAATTTTCTAATTAAGTAATTAACTGAGAAAAAACCCTCTGGCAAGCAATGGAGCCATTATAAAGGTGCTGAAAGGATGTAACCAGCAAGTATTTTCATTATCATAATGCCTAATAACTATGTAAAATACTTCCTGAAGGCTCGAGATAAACATGGAAAACGTCACAAAAAAGTCAAATCTTGAGTTTGTTATAATAATTAAAAAGAAATAGAGAGCATTTGGCTACCAGATACATGTATGTACAGAATTGACTTTCTGTCAAGGCATTGATTAACCAAATACCTCTGGTCATAGGACCTGCTGGTCTTTTTGTGTGTGTGTACGTGTATAGGACACACACACACAGAAAAACTGTCTTGCAGCATTTTGTGCAATTATCAGAAATGAAAAGATACTAATGATAAAAGAAAAAATGGTCCATACTTGAATGCTTGTGGGGTTTGGTACATAAGTATCATCCAGGAGAGTTTGTCTCGCAGTTCTTCTTACTTTTAGTTTTATTGCAAATTTCACATGGATCTCCAGTCGCTGTTGATTTTTGTTCTCACCTGCTGTTTGTTTAGGTTTAGGCATTAATCCTGATTTGCTTTAGTTCGGAAAATATTGGTGTTCTGGATTTGTACTGGGAATCCCCCCCTCCCAAGTTCCCAGTTGGAAATACAACCAGAACGCCTCTTTATCTAAATCGGGTATCTGACTCAGAAAGTCGCGGTAGACTCACTAGTTCCGACTTTACCCGTTAAAAATGGCTGCTAACTCCCAGATCCGACCGCCAAGTCAAATCTAACGCACCATTATTCCAAATTTCTTCTTCTTGATATTTTTTGGCAGTCGCAAAAACAAGTTTGTGCCTTACTGTCACCAAGTGGTCTGCATTGTGGACCAGATTTTTTCCAAGAGCCTGAGTTGTCAAAACATTAGTTCCTCTGCTACATTTTCCCAGTTTGAGAACCACTGATCTAATCTAAAATGGACTCGCTCCATGTATAATATACATAAATATATTCTGCTAGAATACAGATGCATAACCTTTGTCTCCTATGTGTCAGATCTGTCCCAGATCAACAATTAGACAAAGAGACCCCGGAGACTGATATCAACATTTAGTTATTAGTTCCAGGAATTTCTCCGGTGGTGCCCCATAATTAAAGTTTTAGATTAATAATTTTGTTGAATATTAATAAGTGTTCATGGATACTTATTAATAATGGGTAATAATTAAACTAGGTCCTGCTTACTCTTCCCCTCACCAGACATAGTCATACCTCGCTATCATGGGACAAATTTTGGATGTTAAGGAAACCGTAGCATTCGACTGAGTTATCACCTGTTACCCGTACGTTGATGGTGTTAATAGATCATCTGTCAAAGCAGAAAAAAAGTTGCATTTCCACTATTACTCAGCTTCAATTGAGTCTATGTGTCATTATGTGGATGGATAGTTTACTTCTTTGATTTTAATACCTTTTGGGAATGGAGGAGGGATTTTTAAAATACTTGTGTTCACAAGTACTTTCTCTAAAGGTGGCTCTGGTTTCCATGAATAAAACAACTTATTTCCATCAATATGAGTTAAGAGATGAAGATTAGCAGTGCCTCAGGTTGCATAAAATAGTTGCATCCACTTTAATTACCGATTTAATGAGCTCGCTAAGTGACCCAAATCAAAGACAGGATGTCAACAGGTGTACGTTGAGTCTGGTTTTAGATGCTAAACGCTCACAGCTGTGACTTTTACATTCACCTGTGACTTTTAGCTCTTAATACTTCTAATATTATGAGTGCAGCTCACGTACCAGCCTGGCATTTTGGCTTGTATCCCGATAAAGGAACTGGATGAATAAGTAGAGAAGCTGAACCCAGAGCAGATTGTGGAGGTTTTTTTTAAGTTTATTGCTTTCAGAATTATATGAAACTAAGTGAGAGGACCAACAAAGTCCTGGTCTGCTGGTGCTCTGTCACAAAGCTGCAGAGATTTCTTCCGGAATCTGCAAAATAAACATTTCCAATCCAAACCGATGGCTTTATTTGAACAGCTTATGGAGGGCAAGGGTTAAAGCTTGATCTTATGCACAGATGGTTTCATTCTGTCACCATCTGGGAAAATGTCTGAAGAGTGTTTGATAAATGGTGGTCGCTTTACTTGGCAGATAGCTGGATGAGTCATCCATCACCTTCTATTAGAGGTTAACTTCAAGAGAATCAACAGAATACAACCAGCTGGTTAAGTCAAACTCTTAGCAGAGAATGTTCCCACAACTTTCTTCCCCCCCCATGTTTCAATAAAGAAATCCAGTTGTAATACACGGTAATACTATGCTAAACTCTTGTAGAGCCACTATTTCTGACAGGAACCGGCCTCTGGCTGCAGGCGGATCACTTTGAAAATCACAAGAGATTCCATCTTGCCAGGCTTCAAAGTTGTGGCTTTTGCAAGAATCTTGCATCCTAGCAAAGTCGGGTAAAAGTCTTTTGATGAACTAAACAAGCTCACTGTTTAGAAAATAGAAAACACGCTCCACTTGAAGCATTGATGCTTCATTGCAAATAATATGTAATTTTGAGGATTTTGTTTGTACTTCTGTACTTCACTAGTGTGGTATTTTAGATTCAAATGGTCACTAACAGTTTAAATTTAATCAAGTCACTTTGTAGCCTGTGTGGGGGGTTCATTTAGTCTGACATTTAGTTGAGTAAATTTCAATCCATGTCTTTTACATTAGCATAGTCCTACAAGAGTAATATTCTTTCCTATGTCAAATCTTAGCCTTGGTGTAGCAGTAGGCCAACAATATGTTCATCTTTATGTATTGACGTTTTAAGGAAGCAAATAACCCTCAATGTTGAATTCACAAGCCATTCAGTATCCAATCAAAAGAATCTGTTTAATCGAAAAACCTTCAGTTGTGAATAAATGAGCTAGACTCCATGTACGGGAGTGAATAGTCTGGATTTATTCTGTCAGCTGTCAAACAGTTTGTAAAGTGTCAGAAACTTCATAAATAAGGAGGATAAAGTGGATTTTTGTGGATTATGGGAACAGCTGTGACAAAGCACCCATATGCTGAAATCAGGGATGATGCCAAAATAGCATGCGTAATAACTAGCCTACATTTTAATGGTGGGGGTGATGGGGGACCTGGATAATAGAAAGAGTGGGGTACTGGGTCCAAAAAGATTCAAAATCACTGCTTTATAGCTGCAATTTGCATATATCACTATACTGCCTTTTCAAGTCAACTACTTGCAATGATGAACAAATACCGAGACTTCGTAGTTTGCATCAGTCTACCTGAAGAAGACTGATTCGAAACATTGAGCACGTTTACGTGCACACCAAAAATGTGATCCTTACCTGATTTCTGGAGTTATCAGATAAGTCAAGTGGTCATGTAAACAGCCAAGTCCAACATCTTTTATCAGCTAACTGCGTTTATCGGATTATGAGCAATCGGATTTACACGTAGATTTCTTCCCAATGCGCCGAATAGTTAGTGAATGTCAATCCCAGTATCTGATTTATGTCGTCTTTCTACATCTGTGCGTGTGCAAAGAGCTGTGTCGCTTCCATCCAAAATCAGCTTTTCTCGCCAAGATAATGCCAAATTCAGATTTTTATTTTTTTTTCAAAATTGTACCCATTATAACTTGTTTCTGGGCACCAGATTATACAAATACCAAAGGTTTGAAAAATATCAGAATAGCATTTTCTTATGGTCAGGACTGGGAAAGGCTGATTCATACAATAAATGTATAGAATGTAAAATAAAGTAATATTTTTGCTTTAATTCATTTATAAATCCACTTACAAAATTTTGTGTTTATTTTGGATTATGCTGGTTTCAGTCTAGCAATCCCTTGCTGGACTCAGTCATAACTATGACCAAACAGGGAGCACAGGGACCTATAAGTCAAACTTGGTCCCTTTGGTAGAAGATATACAATTTGACCTCACAGATACTTGAGCGAGGAGGAAGTATCTCTGCTTATTTCTGCTTTTAAGTCCCAGTAGTTTCCTGCTGGCATCCATCTGTTTGCTGGCTAGCCTCCCTAACCTTCTTCTGAGGCCTATCTGGCACCGTTACTGGGCATCAAGCCTAAGTTCAGACTCTGAATCAAATCTCTATTGTCCATTTGCAGAAACCTGGCACTGGGAAGCATACAGGACAATGCATAATTACAATGTACAAATTATGTAGAAATTCATAGTTTGCATTCATTGTTCCTTTAGGGTAACCAGTGTGTTTAAACATGCTCTGGGAAACCCCAGGACATGCTCCCCGTCAGCAGCTTCAAGACAAAAACAGACGAGATAAAGAAAATCCACACATTTGGGAAGTGTACACTGAAGTCCAATTGATCTTTTTTTTTCTCGGACTGAGAAGCAGAAACACCTGGAGGAAACCTGGGTGATAGCAAGCAGCACTGTCCCTCCTGTGAGACCCATTTACAATGGAAATGGAAAAAAAAAATGATACAAGACCGCAGTCGTGAAACCATGTGGTGCAAGGCTGATTTGTCATAGCGAAACAGGTCTGCAGCACATCAAAACTAGGACAACCTGAGGAAAATTGTCCTTAATTTACACCACAGTGGCTTATCAGTATCAATGATGACAATATTAACCCTCAAAACTCCAAGCCATTGGTTCGACTGTTTTCTTCCAAATTTAAAAATGCTTATAGAAGCTCAACCCTTTTAACCACAGTCACCATCCAGACATGTTTTACAGCCTCAGTTGTCAGAATATGAGGCTTAAATGATGTAAAATGAAAGTACCAATAGAAAGGAACTTATTACTTTGTAGAAATAACTAAGGGATCAACAGGGACTAAGACTCTACTTGTGGTTCCCAGAGTCTCTAGTACAATGGGAGGCAGAGCCTTTGGCTCTCGGACCCCTCTCTTGGGTTTGGGAGGACTTCCTCTTTACCTTTTTAGGATTAGGCTTAAAACCTTCTTTTTTGAAAGGTCTTATAGTTACGGGTGGTCTAGCCACCCTTAGTGATGCTGCCACAGGCTTAAACTGCAGAGGGGACATCCCATGATGCACTGAGTTCTTCCTTCCCTTTTCCTATGAGGCTATTAGTGTCATTAATGTATTTTTTTCTCTTCTCTCCCAGCAGGTCTCCCTGGCTAAAAGGTGTGACGTCTGTTGGTCTCTCTTTACTGTCCTGTCCACCCCAACTGGTCGAGGCAGAAGGCCGCCTTCCGGGTTCTGCCAGAGGTTTTTCCTTTCCACTGTCGCCCCGTGCATGCTCAGGATGGGGGATTGAATTAAAGTCAAGAATCAATGCAGTCTGTTGGCTTTCCTTAGGTAGGCTATTATCTATCATGAATTGATTTGTCTGTAAAGTTCCAAGAGATGATTGACGCTGTACAAATGAAGCTGAATTGAATTGTATTCTCAGTTCTTGCTTTTCAGGACAAAAAATACTGGCCTTGAAACAAACTCACAATAGAAGCTTTTTACATACAGTATCTAAAGTTCTTCTTCCTGGTGTTTTTAGCTATTTAAAGTTATTCACGCTACTATTTACCTACCATCCTCACAAAACCAGCTCCACCATCCATCAAAAATGTCTTCTTTGCCATGTTTTCTGTGCCCATGCCTTCTTTGCTCAAGCTCGATAGCTTTGTTTCCTTTACAGCCTTTCACAAAATAAAAGCGATATTTCAAAAATTGCGATTTGCAGGTGTTTCCATTGAATGGTGTTTAGCGCATAATCCATAATTCTCGTAAAATCTCGTCCTGCGAGACTCCACTTTGAGAAGGATGTAGATAGAAAACATTTTGCGTTTTGGACTATTTCACTGTTGTTTGCTATCAAGGATGGCGGTTTTATTTTTCTCTTTTAATTATTTGTAAAAAAGATCTGTCTGTAAATACTGCACCATCTTTACTTTAAATGAACTGGTCACATGACCTCCTACGTCACATCCGGTGAGGTGTAAATGCGGAAAAGGTCTTTCCATTATACAATAGCTAAATACTTCTATATCGACACATCTGAAAAAACACCCCATGAGAGCATAAAAACTTTTTTGTGATATTTGAGAATTTTTCAAAACGTAGGTGTTTCCATTACCAGATTTTTATTCCGATATTTAGGTTTTGTGCAGTTTTAGGGGAAATGGAAACGCAACTATTGTCACCTTCTCTACCCTCTGCTCACAGCAATCAGCTCCTAATCAATCTAACCTGCTTCACCTGTTCATCTTTCTTTTTGTTAAAAGTGAAGTTTAATCATCGTAGGTATCGTAGATCAGCTGGCTCAGCTCCTTTTACTCATTGTTGGTTCTTAATGCATGGTCGTTTCATGTGAGGTAGTGTATAGATAATCATCAAAATAGTTCTTTTTTATTATTGTCTGAGGGCTTGTCTGTTTTCCATCTCTCAAAGAGAAAAATTAAACTCAAAGGAAATCAACATCTTATCTATGTGAAAAAACAAAGAAGCATCCACTCAACTGTTTTTCTGTTAACCTCAATTTTCCACTCTTAATGGAGAAACCATGATCCACGGAGGCCAGATGATTTCTTCTTCATCCTCTCTGTGTTGCTCATCCTCCTCCTCCCTGTCTTGTTTTTCAGAAAAAGCATGACAGCTCCCATCTGTATTATCGAATTACCCTGTGGGGCTCGATGAAGAAGAAAGGGCTTTTATGCCTGCTTGGCCTGGCTGGCATGACGAATGCATTACGCATTGTCAACCCCAGCCAAAACTCATGTGTACATGGAGATGCACATATCCCAGCTGACCGTTCAACTCCCATATGTTCAGTTTCCAAAGAGCGCAGAGCTGGGAATTTAGAGGCCTCAGAAGGCTGTCGGATGGACCTCCAAGGAGAAGCCACATGTCTTCAGCTTAAATGTTCTGGAAAATAATACACTGCACTTTAACTAAAAGTCATCAAAAGTGTAGCGTCCTACAGCTGTTTGCTTCTGGTAAATCCATGAAGTTTGATAAAGCTTCATAGTTGTGCGTACGAAGGTGGGCATTTCATTGTGACTACGCACTCCGGTGGCCATAGTAATTACTGAAGGAGGGAACTGAGGACGACATACCTCGAAGGGCTTTTTCCGCTAGAGTGACATAAAAGCCAACCGGTGTTTGACTAATGAGCCAAAATTGTGCTTTGATGTCAGTGCATTCCCCTCTTAATTTTTCATGGCTGTTGACGATATGGTCGCCATTCTTCCAATCTTTACAAGGTTATATTTTTGGGATATTACCTACATCTTTCTCAGAGGAGGTAGTGTACAAGCATGAGAGGAACGTCTTGTGACATAACTGTACAGTAAATGGTCCAGACAAAGTAATTGTTCAGTGATTTGTAAAATGTACACAGCACTCAAACCTGCCATTGGGGAAACAAAACCTGTAAACACCAGCTCTTCATAGAAGAAATACCTAACAAAACTCAGAAAAATGGACTGTCAGAGAAGCCCAGAATCTGTATCTATAGATGGCTGAAGAGTAATGATATTGTTTTGACTTGTCTACCTGCTGGCTGATATTCCCTTAATATTTCTATCTGCAGTGTGAATGCAACCAATAAGAAAGGGCTTGAGGCTGGGAGAGGTGTTAGAAACATTTCTCAGAGATTTTGGTCCATACTGATGTGAAATGAGCAAGGGGCTCAGCTCAGGACTGGACGGTTTGGTTCAGTAAGCCCTGATGTCTGTTGCATTTCCATAGCCAACCGTACCCTAACTTGGTAGTGATAGATGCATCAGCTACGTATTAGCATGACTTTTAAGAGGTGCAAAGCCTTCCTTGAGCTATAAGGAGGAAGATTGCGACACAGAAGCAAAGGAAGAGAATGGTTGACATCCAGCCAATCATGTTCTTTCTTCTTGGCGTGTGGCTTTAAACAACAAAAAATCCACATAAAATTTAAAGATGTCACTGTTCCCACTTTGTTGTCCCTCACAGGAAACTGCCTCTTCTTTCTACTGATCAGTGGATTCAAGTGTCTAGCTCTACACTTTAGGGTGGATCAATGAGTTTGGGACCCCAACAGAAGGGTTCCAAAGAAGTAGCATTGGTTGGATCCATATTTTGGTTCCCTTCTCATTCTGAAAAAATGTGAACCTTCACACCCTCTCTTATCCCCCAGGGGTCTCAAATTCCAGCCATTGAGAGCCTCAGTTTCCTGTTCTTAGCTGACAGAAGTGGCACCCGGTGTGGTCTTCTGCTGCTGTAGCCCATCTGCTTCAAGGTTAGACGTGTTGTGTGTTGGCACCAGTGCTTATTTGGCTTCCCGTTGCCTTTCTAACATCTCCAACCAGTCTGCCCGTTTTTTCTCTGACAGCAACAAGACATTTTGATCTCAACTGCTGCTCACTGAATATTTTCTCTTCTTCAGACCATTCTCTGTAAAACCCTAGAGATGGTTGTGTGTGAAAATCCCAGTAAATACTCAGACTAACAACCATGCCAAGTTCAAACTCACTTAAATTCCCTTTCTTCCTCATTCTGATTCTCAGTTTGAACTTCACCAAGTCATCTTGACCATGTCTCCATGACTAAATGTATGTACTTACTGCCATGTGATTGGCTGATTAGATATTTGTATTAACAAGGAATCAAGCAGGTGAATCTAATAGAGTGGCTGGTGAGTAAATATGTTGTCTGGGTGGACGGATATGCTGAGTAAACATTGAAAAACCATCACACACTTCCCTTTATTCAGTCACCTTCTGACAAAAAAGTTCCTTTGTTTTAAGTCTCATCTTTCCCTAAATCCAGTTCAAATTGTTTCAGATATAACTTGATTTTATTTAATGAAACATGTACACATCTAACTTAGAAGGAAATGCTATTTAGAAACTTTAACTACAACCTCTGGTAATTTGGACCTTCATATCACAGTTGTGGTTCATACAGAGTGTAGTCTGTTCTCACTGTAATCTGTCCATACTCTGCTGCACTGCTATAGCCCATGTCATCCATAGTGATGATGCATCATGTCATGCATGACCTCTCTGTTCCCTTGTTAGTATGTGTAAAGCCTCAAAGGCGACATTGACTATAGTGTGGGATAGCTTGGGGAAGCTGTCTGCTACAATTACAACTGACCTGTGAAGTTCTGAGTACATTTTGAGAAAATTATCATAATTCATCTCCATCCCAAGTTAACTGTTTATTTTTCTAAATAGTGAATATAGTTTAGCTTCAGCTACAAACTCTGCTTGAGATCAGCAAATTTTTGTAACTATGTATAAATGCAATGTCCCTGTCAAGCAAATAAATAAATAAATAAGGGATAAATTGGTTTTAAGGAACAAATCATTGTAAAGGAAGTCATTTTTTACCTAAGTGGCAGCCTGACCACCAGGTGTTCGCATCCATGTCACCCCTCTAGGCCTGGCTCAGAGGAAGACCTGGGTATTGTCCGGACAAGACAAATTTGGTTCCAGTGTTTTCATGTATCATTTTTGTCTGAGCCGCTCTTTGTCTGATCTCTCCCCTATAGACCTGTTTGCCATGGGTGACCCTACCTGGGACATAGGGCCCCGGACAACATAGTTCCTAGGATCATTGGGACATGCAAACCCTTTCACCGCGGTAAGGTGGCGGCTCAGGGAGGGGGAGAGGGAAGTCTGGGCTTCCATGCTTAGGCAGCTGCCCCCCGCAACCTGACCCTGGATAAATTGCAAGATGGATGGATTTAAATACACAAGTAAAGGCCCATTTATGCACACTTATGTACGTCCGTTTCAAACGTTCTCATGCATTGCCGTCCTCATACTTCCATGCGTCTTTTGTGTTGCCATGGTTAGTCTCCACTAGAGGGCAGTGCTGAGTTCAGAGTTCACTCCCACGATCCGACGTCAGTTTCAGACACTGATTGGTGGCGGTGATGCGCTGTTATAAAGTTGTTTCCAACACACCATAAACAATCGCATAGCCTTTCTTGAAAAGCTCACACAATTTCTACATTTGTCGTCCTCGTCTTCATTCTCCTGCATTTTTTTCTTTCCCATTCATTCTCTTCTTCTCTGGTTTGTTTCTGATCAGCACTGCCCCCACGATTTCCGGTGGTATTGCTCCGTTTTCTGCTCCAAGCGATGGATGGCTAAGCTCCCTGAAAACGGACCAAATAACGTGCATAACCAACGCAGGAAATGGACGAAACTGTCCCTCTGTTTGCGTGTCCGTCTTCTGCGTCGAGTATAAATGGGCCGTAAGTGTAAAATGGAAAGCTGCAAATTTAAGTTCCAAGGTCCTGCTCGCCCATATGAATAGACTGTAGTTAAGATAAGCTAACCATACTTTGGCTCCAGTATTATCTTTAGTGTACTAACATGAAGAGGGTATGATTGTTCCCATTGAACTTGAAAACTGACAACACAGTGAAAATATAGGTACAAATGTTTACTACAAAAAAAGTAGTCCCTAGAAAGTGGTTTGGCCCTTACGGATATAAACTCCTGCTCATTTTCCAGCTTGAAAAATGTCTATAAAAGCAAAAGTCCACATCTCCTCCATCTCAGCTTTGAACGGTGCAGTCATCCATTGGTTTAAGTTACAGCCACATTTGTCATGAGTGATATTGTGTAAATAAGAGCTGACAACAGGAATATATGTGTCAGCCCTCTGGTGTCAGCCCCTTAGTGGTTTTCACAACTAGGCCACATAGTCCTTTTTTCAAGGGTCCCTGAAGTCCCTTTTGGCATTACAGATTGAAGCGTGACAACACAAGTGCACAGTTAGCAGACAGGCATCTGATGATGGTTTCATTTCCTGCTACCAGAATGGAAGTAAATATGACTTGCTCATTATGACATGCGATGTACTGGGGAGAATCCAGTATGACGCTGTCAAACAGCAAATATCCAAGACACACGAATACATACGCAAAATGTTGCTTTCAGGACATGTTCCAGCTGTAAAGATGAGGCAGAAAACAGTGAAGGTGTTTTACTGCCAGATGAGAAATGCTTTTTGGGAGATTGCTTCAAACTTCACTTGCCAAGTTTCCCATCTATTGTTAGGCAAAAAAAAAAAAAAAAGAAAGAAAACTTTGATGCAAATCATGAGCTGAAAGTAAAATTTGTGAACACCAGCCATTTATTTCCCCACTCATTATCCAACTGGAAGAGGAAAACTGATCAATTACCACACCTTATTGCTTTAGTTTGCCTTCTCATTTTGGAAAATCTACATCATGATGCTGCCTGTACTAGCTGTCCTACTCCAAGTGTAACCATGGAAACAGACAGCAGCCACCTGGGTTACTATGATACTGAAGGAAAAAAAGTGAGACTTTAAAGTTAAATGAGCCTTTCTTTAATTTAATTTCTGAATGGATTATCTTTTCAACTATAAATTCCACAGTTTTAGCTCAAGAATATGGAAAGCAGATAAAACCTAACGAGTTTATCTCAACCGGTCATAACCAGAGAGGCTGTCTGCCTCCCAGGAAATATTTAAATTACTCCAAGTGAATTCGATATGTCATGAGCAGCAGCCATCTGGTTGTATTAAAGCATGAAGCAGAACTAAGAAGTATTTTCAAATGCTATTTTACCCATGTGTAACATTTCAGGAGCTTCTGATTTGAAGGACGTACTGCAGCAAGGCGTCGGCACTGCTGGGAGGAACATTAGATGCAATCACCCAACTGCTGGGAAACCGTTGTCCTTCGTGTGCAGGCAACACTGCTGAACTCTACCACCCAAAGAAAGCTCTATTATTTAACAGCCTCAGTTCTGGGAATGCTGCAGGTTCACTGTGTGATTCAAAGAAGCTACAGGAAGTTGTTCAGGGAAAAAATGTGTTCCATAAAGCAAAGGAAGAACTACCTGGGTGTAATCTGACTTGTTGAAAAGCATCTTTATTTGTTTTCCTGTTGATGTTTAGGTGAGAATATTGAGTGTGCTACTGTTTGCATGCAAATAGGAAGCCAGAGCAGACAGCTTGTTGGTTTAGCTTAGCACAAACACTGGAAGCAGAATGCAATGTCCAGTCTGGCGAGATTGTCCTCTCCAAAAACATGCCCATGTGGCGTGAATGCAGCCCAATGCATGATGGCAACATTCGCACTAGAAAAAACTGTACAAAACACGCATGTTTGGTTAATTGATCACTCTAAATTCTTCCTAGAAGTGAATGTGAGTGGTTGGTTGTCTCTCTGTGATGGACTGCCCACCTGTCTGGGGTTTACCTGTATGGTGGCCCAGAAGTGTCACAGCAATACAAAAGGCACAACACAGCACAATAAGCCACGACGGTCAAGAATTAGCCACAACACATCAAGCCACAACGGAAGTTACCCTGCTTTTTTTCCCAGTTACACCGCACAAACATTGTTACCAGATCAAGCGGATTTCAGCAGTTTTTGGGCTTGTTTTGAAAGAAATGATAGCATTGGGCATTGCCTTTGGGCTGGAAACTGTCAGATATGGCAACCCTGTGCACGAAGTGGACTACAGCGAACATTACACCGAAGAAACAAATAGAGGTGATTTTAAAATAAGAAAAAAGTGTCATTTCCGTTGTGGCTAATTGTGTTGTGTTGTGGCTTTTGTATTGCTGTGACACTTCTGGGCCACCGTATACCTCCATCTTGCCCGCTTATTGCTGGGTAAGGCTCCTGCTTCACCCTGAATTGGAATAAACAGGATAGAATGAAAGAAAATCTGTGATTTGACATCCATGAATTGCACTGACATGGGTTTCTTTTTTTCTTCTACGTCTTTTTGTATTTGTGTGTGTTGATTTATTCAATTTTTGCTTTATATCAGGACAAACACTGAACAGAAAACATTAAGTGAAAATGTCTCTCCTCCACAAGGAAAATGGACTGAATGCAAAGTATTTATTCATTTTTTTAAAATCACGGCCGATGCTTTGTTTAATCTTTGGCCCAAAATAATTTAGGCGACTGGACACGATGATCTTAAAGATGAATTCAGCTCTTCATCATGCTGTCGGAGCCTTGAATGTGGACACATCTGTATGTTTCTACACGATCATGATGCCACATGTTAAACTACACTAAACCCAAACAGTGAGAATGAATAAAGGGGAAAAAGAGAGGAGGGTTCCACCGGATATCCTTTAAGTTTTATTTAGGAACAGTGTCTAGAAGATGCTCAGGTTTAGGAAGCAAAGTTTAAACTGAAGGTTGAAAAGCTGTGAGATGGAGCCGCCTGATGTCTGGCTGAGTAGCTCAGGTGTTAGAGGACTGAGGTTGAACAGCTGGAGTCTGTCTGCAGGGGGATCAAACCTCCTGATGGAGAGACTTTTCAGCTTTAGATAGAAAAAGAAAGACTAAGGACTGGCCCAGACGCAGAAGAGCTGTGTGAGAGGATAGCTCAGGGTGATGAAGAACTGGCTGCAGGTTCATCTCCCTGGAAGGATGGAGGGATCAGCGAGTTTAGAAAAGTGAAGATGAAATATGTTCCAGTGTGAAGGGTTGCTGTTTTTAAAGAGTGAAAATCTTCTCTGTGAAGCATTGTGTGTCTGGAAGAACAGCTCAGGCTGTTAGGAAGTAGATCTGAAGTCTGGAGGACCTGGGATCACAAAGTTTTTTCAGCTCCAACATCCCAGAATGAAAATAGAAAAGCTCCACCAGAACAGGGACCAGTATGATGGCTCCTCAGTGGCCTGGAGGGGTTGGTGGAGAACTGGAAGTCTCCAGTAGTGCAGTTGCTTGTTTGATTCCTCCCCATTACCAAGATCTGAATCATAAATCCCTTCTGAATGTTTTATGTTGGACTGGTCCTCACTCCTCTCTGTGAGACCTAAAGAAACATTTCTACGCTACCTAGCAACCATAGAGCTGCAGCATCAGATAGCTCAATTAGCAAAATGTCTACTCTTTATACGGGAAACACTGGTTCACATCCAGTATAGGGCTTCCCATCATCACAGGTCTACACTGCATCCTCATGTAGCTCAGTTAGGATCCACATACAAGCTTCCACACTAATAAGTTATTAATGCCGCAGCAGGAGGGGGGGCAAGACACCAGGTCCTGGCTTATACTCTCATACATATAAAAAACAAACTTTATAAAAATTTCTTGAATTTCATTTCCTCTTTTCATCTGCTGACCTATTGCCTTTGAGCGAGAACGGCCCGCATCCATGCTGCGGACATACCCGAGCGACTTTGGAGAGGTATATAATTGACACGATTCCTCCTGGTATAAGCACAGATAATTTGAAATGAAAAGCAAAGCTTCACTGCATGACCCTCCAGGCGGTGTTTTATGAGACTCGGCTCGCAAATGTGTTACAGAAACACTCGTTGGTTGTACCGAACAAAGATAAAAGATGACATCAGGTGTTGGGTAGAGCTCATATATTCTCTTTATAAACACACACAATGAGAAAAGTCTTTCAAATCCTCTTGAGAAGACGTTCCTGACAGACGGATCTTGAGTGGCTGTGTAGGTGTGTGTACAGTAGTTTTTGTATTTCTGGTTTGTGCATGTAGGTGTGTGAGGGGGAAAAAGAGAGTACATACTGTACCAGACTCTGTTCACCACCCTAAACCAGTGTATTTCTCCTCCTTTTAAACTGTATGAACAGACATAAAGAAATATTATCACTCAATGATTTGTTTACAGTCCCAAAAATAAAAACCGCTCATGCTAATTGGGCTAAGATGGATGATTTAGTCCCAAAAGCTTCATCAGTTTGTTGGATAACTGACCTAAGATTGGTGAAACAACTCCTTCTTTGGTAAGATTTAGCTGCACATGCACGAGCAAAAAACCCTGACAGTCCCGTCGCAGCTGGAGACACCGTGCAGATTTAATTAGACTTCGTGTCCATCAGGTAAACAATGAATTATGCATTATTTTGCTCTCCTGGTGCAGTCACAACAATGGAAACCTTCTGATCCCAAACAAGTCGGGGCTGGGGATGAGTTTCAGTTATTGCAGAAATTCAGAAGCGGTACACGTTGACGTGTGTCCCCGTTATGTGGCATAAACATACAGCTAAGATTCCTGTTTTTTTTCTGTGACGTTGATTCAAATCTACCTCAAGTCAGTGGTTGGGGTTTAGCGGCAATTATGGCAACCATGACAGACAGCTCTTTTTAACAATTTCCAGCGTGTTAGACGGTTACAGGAGATCCAGACAAATATAAGAGCTTGTGTTTTATGTGTTGTGGCAGAATACGTCTGTTTTCGCTTGGCCCAGGTTAAGCCAATCGCATCACACAGTCTGATGGAGAGCAGGTTTGGCATGATGAGACTGTAACAGGCAAGAGCTGATGGAGGCATGTCCAAAGCAACTTGTTTAATTACTTTGATTGGTTGTAGATCTAGAGGCGGTTTGGTTGGAGCCTTTTAATTAGAGACTGGTGAGAATAAAATGTCTGTAAGGTGGTTTTGTGTGTTTGTTTGCTGATGTCAGACAGGAGCACGTAGCTGAAGTTTACAAAGTGGAATCAATATAGAACTAACATAGAACCAATATAACCCCCCCCCCCCCCAAGTCCATGATTGTAGCAATTCAGGCCAGGGATTTTCTACACTGCAAAAATAGTCTGTCGGATCAAGTCTTACTACCTTACACTGCAGAAATGAGCTAACAAAAAACACTTTAATGGAGAAGATTTAGACTATAATCAAGTGAAATTATCTATGCAGTAAGATAATTACACTTGGTTAGATTTCCTGAAATAAGAAAAAAAAATCTAGATTTAGATATTTATTTCAAGTCCTTTTTATTAAGTGAAAAACCCTCAACACCAGCCTGTTAATGCTTCTTTTCAGTGTTTTTTCTCGCTTTGAGAAAAATGATCTTAAAACAAGATTCCTGTAATTTCAAGAATAGTTATTAATATCCTTTGTTTAATTGAAAGCTCCATATATTCCCTGCCAACAACCTTTTTGACCGCCACCAAATATATGTTTTTTTTCCATATATGGTTTTGACCGTGACAGGAGTGAGAGACTAGACTGAAAAGAAGCGTTAACAGGCTGGTTTTGATGTTGTTTTTAATTATTAAAGGACTGGAAAGTCTTCCAACACTTAAGTATAGAATTTTTTTCTTATTTCTTATCAAAATTGACTCAAATCATAATGTGAAGGTATAAAATTCTTACAGTATGTAAGGGCTAAGAAGTGTAAATATCAGTATGTGTGTTACTGGTGAAGATAAAATGAAGATGGCACATAGCAAAAATCCCCCAAAAATGTCATTCTTGCCTAAAAAAAAAAGTGTGAACATTATCTCTGCGAAAGACTAGCTCGGATAAAGTGAAGCAGAACGGAATTGGGGAAATTTTAGTACAGATAGTTCAGGAGGGGTCTCCAAAATGGCCATGTTAGCACGTAAGGGGTGTAAGTCATCAGTTTGATCACGATACGATATTATATCGATTTACTGGATAGCGATTCGATGTTTACCGATATCGCAAATTCAGTTACAATCCGATTTCGATTCGATTTAAGATCCAACGATTGACAGGAAACGATATCACAGGTCACTAAACATAGTTATTTCCATTCAGATCAAAATAAAAAAAGCAACTAGAATATCATTTAAAATTTTTATTCCTTAGCTTGTATTTAAAAGAATCAATTTAAAGGGACAGTGTGTAGCTAATTCGGCTTTTAATTTGGCTTCATTTGCAAAAATATAGTATCACTTTCATAAATACGTATTTTATCTTAGTTTAATCCCAATCGTATCCAAATGAAAGTGTTCTGATAGCTTAGAATGACTTATTTATAAATACAAAGGTGGCGGCGTACACAACTGAAAGCTGGCATGTTGCATCGCCATCTGTGAATTCAGTAGCCGGAACGGGACAAACTTGTTGCCCTACGTGTTTTAAGGCCCGGTCACACTGCCTTTCGCGGGCGTATCGCGGCTGAATCACGGCCAGAAATGTCTGCCCGTGAAGCAG
>JBBBVU010000026.1:13731216-13745240 GCA_037177055.1 Atherinosoma microstoma | reverse complement strand
GCGTCTGTACATTGACTTAACATGTAATTTAGACGCGCGAATAATTTTACTCGCGCCCGGTGTGAACGCAGGGTTAGGCAGTTTAATCCCATTTAATCCAAAACATTTTTTTTTAAAATCAAATTCCCTGTGGTGAAGTTATCTATTTAGTTCAGTTAATTCCACATCTACCTATTTAATCCACTTTATTCTAATCCAATTCAAAATCAGAAAATTTAATTCAATCTAACCCAAATAGTTATAATACAGTTGATTCCAATTCCCTATCTCAATTCAGTCCAATTCATTATCTCCCAGTTTAATGCAGTTTATTCTAATTCAATTCATTATCAGCCAACTTAATCCAATTGATTTCAAATGATCATAATACTGTTTCATTAAATTCCATATTTTTCCATAATTTAAACCAATTTTCTGGAATTTTTATCCAATTCATTGATTCATTTGTAGTTCAGGCCATTTCAAATCAAATCTTTATAATCCTAATTAGTTTAACTATGAGCAATTCATTTTCACACTGATTAGTATAATGGTACTTTTAAAATGCTAATTTATTAGAAGATGTCACGCTAAGGAATCAAATGGATTGCTACCAAGATTTAATACGATTCAATCCCTCATCCTGAGCATGCATAATGCACCCAGTGACTTCCTTTTAAGAGGTAGCAACCTCCAGCAGAGCCAGACTCAGGGAGGGTGGCCATCTGCCTCAAACAGTTGGGGGGTAATACGACAGAACAGAAGAAAAAAAACAAGGACATGACGGGGACACCAACACAAAAATCTAGGCCAGGGATACCTTCTACAGGAAGAAAGAAAAAATAAAGAGCGTGCATGCTGCTGACACGGCAGGATCACAGAATGTCTAATAAGGTCCTGTTTGTCAAAACCGCAAAGACTTTTTACAGGAAGTGAGGAGGAGCAGAATTTTAAGAGTGCAGTCACCGCAGCTTTTACTTGCCTACATTATTCACCAAACTATGCAATCAAGTGAACTAAATGTGTCAGTGTAGCATGAACATTTTGTTCATGTACATCATCTGTACATCACAAATCTGAACCCTTTGAGATATTTGTCTGGTCCAAATTAGAAATAATGTTTTATCATGACTTGTAGTAATTTATTCTCGATATGTTCAGCCAAATTTTTTGATACCAAACGCTGATTTCCTGCCATTGCTTAACCATTGCTTCTGCTAGATTTGATCAACAGGTGTGTGCAAATAAGTCACAGTATGAAGCATACAGGATGCTAATTTTAAAATTAGGTTTAGATCATTGTGGTTTATTAAACTATAATTAGGTCCCAGTTAGGGTTAATAAGCTGGTCACTCAGTTTTATTAGTGGTACTTCTTTTTTGATCCCTCTCCACATCTCTTGCTCATATTCAGTTGGATAGTATCAATGATGAAGATGAAAGCCAGCTTGGAAAATAGGAAGTCAGTTCATTACCCTCTATGTAATCATTTGAATTCAATGCAGCTAAAAAGTATTTCAGTCAGAAAATTGGTAGCTAATTATCAAGCGCTTGCTTGCATGCATGCTTTTACATGGCCAATGATGCTCAGCATCACTTCTTGCTTCTAATTGAATCTGGCTTTGGTACTTTGGTGATCATATCGCTGTTACAAGAAATTCAAAGGTGGAAACCCAAATAAAGACCGCACAGATGCCGCGCATCTTGAAGAGGCTAGTGAAGGGCAACCCAATTAAAATGTCCATCTGTGTTTGTAATTGGATTTGTTACCTTCTTACGCAGATATACATAGCTTGTATTACAGCAGTTATGATACAAGCTACTTGAGGAGATGACTGAAAGATGATGTAATGAAGCAAATGTTTACATGGATTATATGGGAAATTATGACTTATATAGCCCAGAGTGGTGCTGATTCAATCTTTGCAGGGCCAAAGATTACAGAAAAACAATGCCAGAGGTCAGGTGTCTCTAATTCAGAGCAGTCTGTTTTAAACTAATATGATAAACATGATATAACTTTTTAATAATATTGAATAGAATATTTCATAATATCAAGGTATGTAAAATTGGTTTTGTGGGACATTTCCTTCAATGGCTGTAGCTTTAATGTTGCTGACCTACATTAACGGTTCTGTCCAAGTGTCATCCTCTTTTCCACATCTTTACAAATTCATGCTGCCATCTTTTAATATCGTCATGCTCTCAATGAGGGCAAGGAACTTGCCTAAATTCACATATGCTTCACGAAGTTGAGGTGCTATGTTGAGGCCCATTTATGCTCTATGTAACAGAAGGATACGGAGCATTCGTTCATCTTCAGCGTTATTTCAGAGCATAATTTGGTCCGTTTTCGGGGCCCTTGCAGATGTGTTGCCTGATGGAGCAAGCCCAAAATTTTTCTTCATTGGCAACAATAATGTCAAGCAATGTCACAATGTCTGTTGTTGATTCATAAGGGAGCATAAATGGGCCTTAAGGCTGAAAAACATACTTGTTGAAATTACACGTACATGTGTGCATCATATCTGGCTCTCATGTTTTGCGGTTGTTTGAAGCGTCCGTTGTGCACCTCCTTCAAAAATTAACATTATGTGTTCACAAGCTACAATATTCAAGTAACCATTAGTGGCAATGTCAGGACCAATTTGATTGGATTTAAAGAGGATCAACAGCGGTCATAATGACAAGAACTTTAAAAGACAAGACACAGCATGCTTGGTTCAGCGACCTTACGAGCCATCTACGATATCGCTACTGTCGTTTTTTTCTGCTGTGACCTCAAAATGAACCAAATGTTCTCCTCTATTGTCACCATGATTATCATTTTGTTTGCGCCCCACAAACTCAGCCACTCTATCGAATCTGAGTTTTCCAGGGCGCCCCCTTGTGGAATCCTCCAGGAACAAACGTAGTACACATGCAAATATGTGAGAAATGATGCTCACAACAGAACTGGCTGTTTACGTGAATGTGGGGTTAAAAAGAAAGTATGTTTTCGGCCTTAGGGCTCATTTATTTTCTACGTTAAATATGCATATGAAAAGAGCCCTCTGCGTGTCCTCAGTGTTAATTTCATGCATATTTCGGTACGTTTTCAGGGAGCTTACCAATAAATTCCTGAATGCTCTGAACTCTGCACTTTCCTCGACTGGATGTATTACCTAAAAACGATGTCAATGTAACAGAGGCAGTGACGCTTGGTCAGAGTACTCTGCAACACCAGAGCTCCCCAGGGGATGGTCCTCTCTCCCTTCCTTTTCGCCCCTTACACCAATGACTTCAACTATTGCTCAGAGACCTGCCACCTTCTGAAGTTTTCTGATGATACTACAGTGGTTGGATGCATCTTGCCTCCGGGACCCCCTGTGCTATTTTGGAGACACCCTTGGGGAGTCCTGGACCCCAGGTTTGAAATCACTGTCATAGAAGATGATGAGTTTAGAACTGTGGTGGGCAACTTTGTCAAGTGGTGCGAGCAGAACCATCTGCAGCTCAACATGGCAAAAACTAAATAACTGGTTGTGCACATGTGGAGGTCAAGACCACCAATGACCCCCGTTTCCATTGGTGGTGTGAAGGTGGACATACCTTGGAATGGTCACTGACAATAAACTGGACTTCACCAAAAACACTGATACCAAATACAGTAAGGGCCAAAGCCACCTCCTATTTTCTGAGGCGGCTGAGGTCCTTCAACATCTGCTGGACGATGCTAAGGATTTGTCATGAGTCTATTGTGGCCAGTTGTGTGCTAGGACACCAGACTGAAGGTGGCCGACACCAACAGACTTGAACAACATAACTGGCTTTATGGATCATTTTATCGAGTGGAGCTGGTCTGCCTGAGGGTAGTGTCTTAAGCTAAGAACTATGCTAGACAGCCCTTCCCACCCTCTCCACTACATACCGGACAACCTCAGGGGCATCTTCAGCAAGAGACTCATTCCACCTCGTTGAAAAACTGACGCCACATGAAGTCACTCAAACTCCATAACTTTGCCATGAACCATAATTCTAAGCTGTAACTTCTTGCAAATAATATAAATATTTATTTATTCATGTCTCTGTTGTACAGGTACAGGTGAAGCATGTTAAGAATTGTCTATAAAAGCATCATGCTTCCTTATTTTCAGTCAAAGCTGCACATCTAAGTGAAATCACATCATTGGAGAACAAGTCATAGTGCTCCTTGCTATTCCAGGGTGTATGGTAGATAAAGTACAGTTTGTAAACTCAGTATGAACTTCACAGGAAATAATATGTTTTTGCTAATCGGATTTCTACTGGTTTTATAGATTGAAATCATTCATTAAGCAAAGACTGCCTCATACATGAGATGGATCAAAACCTTGCAGTGACTACACCCTTGCCTCTTGTGTTTTGCTCCAGAACAATTGGCTCAGATATGTCTTCTCAAATGGATATATGAGATTTTATTATGCGATCAAAAACTGGGTCAAACTTGCACTCGCATTCTGAAAACTGTAAAATCGCAAACGTTCAGATGTGCATAAATTACGTGGAGGCATACAGAAATTGATGGCAAGCAGAGGGATTTTGAAGGGATGGAAGAAGGGGGAGGATCATGGTGGAAAGGAGGGAGAGAAGGATGGGCCAAAAGAGGGAGGTAATTGAATGAGAGGCAGGGAGAGAAACAGATGGAAACGGAGCGGAAGAGACAGGAAACAGCTGCAAACCAACAATGTCTGAGTAGATTCAGTTTCTATTTCTGACACACACCTGGCTTTCATCTGAAATCTTCTGAAGTCCTCCTCTTTAGTAACACACACACTCATTCAGCTCGTGCGTGTATCATGTGTGGAAAAGTGTGCAAGGAAAACCACATCTATGACCACAAATGACTAATTGTAGATGAACAAAAGCATAGCTCAATTAAAACTGGTTCCAATTAACCACCTTTGTATGCACACAAAGTCCTTGTTTCTCCACTCCCACCCTCAGACCTCATTGTTAGTGCCTGATATATTTGTGAAGGTAATAATGGCAGATATGATTACAGCGACCTGGTCAGTCACTGTAGATCAATAGCTTGTTAGCTGTGGACAATTACAGCTTTCAGTCAGTCACTGCCTGTAATCACACACGAGCTGAAACGGGATTAGATTTGACTTCTTTCATAGGCTTTTGATGCATTTCTACCAGCCGGGGCTAGTTGAGTATCATTAACCATGAGGTCTATGGCCATACAGTTGCAAGAGTCTTTCTTGAATTTCCCAAAAAGAGGCTGTATCAAAGTTCTGAAGGGTCATAAGGACTTTATTTGGTCCAATTATCAACATGATCACCTCAAGGAGGCAATTAATGCTCTTTTAAAGCCTTTTTGAAATAGCGTTTCTCCACAGAGGCTGTACCCAACTGTTGGCAACCCATTGGTCTGGTTGATAGAGGTAGGTTATCAAAATAATCAGTCAGGAAAAACAAGGGCTAGCATCCAAATTCAACACAGAAACACCAATGATGATCCAATAGGAAGAGAACCCAACGGTTATATCTCTACAGCGGCTGAAAAGAACAGTGACATCTTGTGGCCAATTGAAGCCATAGCAACCTCACGAGTGCAACTGAAGCACTGACAGTTAAAGCAAGGAAAGTTCATAAAAGACTCTGTGGTCACTTCAATCGGCTGATGTTTTTGGTCATTTATACTAATGAATGAATATGGCATGTGTGCTAACTTTGTTGTTTATGCATTGTGTTAGAAAATGAAGGTGCTAATTTTAGATTTATCTCTGCATAAATGGTTTAATTTTGACAGCCCTGATACAAATCCCAAATTTATTTGATAAATGTAGGCTAAATATTTTTTATAATTATCTGGCGTCCCCCTCAAATCATCTCTTTGGGGTCCCGAGCCCCCGTTTGAGAACCACTGATTTAGAAGGGTATCGTGATGGAGCGTGCCATTGGCATGCTGATTGCTGGGTTGAGCGTTACAGCTGTGGCAACACAACTGAATGTGCATCATTCCACTGTCAGCCGCCTGTCGACAACCTGGTGATGTCTATGCGTCGCCAGCGTACCGCTCTGCGTGAGGCTAATTGTAGACACACGCATTATTGAAGTTTGTGAATTTGGACCATCGACCCCCATTGTGTTCTTCCGGCCATTACTCCAGGACTTTTGTTTTGAAATTGATGCCAACACTCGCAAATTAAAGCCACTTTATTGATAAAGTTGTACTGTTATTTTTGGGTAGTTACTCTATTTTGTCACATAATAACTACAAGTTTTTCTTTGTGCATTTATATATTTGTTGAGTATACTTCCACTTAAAAACAAGCTTCTCTGCACTTTGCTGCTCATTCCCTGCCATCTTGTTTGAAATGAATTATAGGAGAAGAAAAGGCCAAGGAGGATACATGGGAGTGCGGGTTTGTAGGGTGGATTTGGAGGCTCCTTCGGATGCTTTCGAAATGGGACAGTACTTGGCACGCTGCTGTGACATATGCAACCCACGAATCTGCATTTTCAAAGTGTGCAGACCCTGAATTGGGACACAGCTATTGTAATGCAAAGTTGTTGATCTCAGGGACAGTAATAACCAAAAACAGTGAAGATGGTCTAAAGGACTTATAAGGACTGGTTAGGGAACTGGTTAAGCTTGGTTTCAAACCAGTGGTGGGGAACCTTTGCCCTCATCCTGCAAGTTTTTCATGCATCCCTGCTCCAACACACCAGATTTAAATCAAAAGGATCCAACAGCCTATCACAGTAGCTCATTAATTTGAATCAGGTGTGTTAGAGCAGGGATGCATGGAAAACTTGCAGGATGAGGGCCAAGATTCCCTGGTTTAAACAACCTGGAATGAAGAACATATGTCGAGAGATATGTCGTAAAATGTGATGTTTAATAAATGCAGAAGTGATTTGGGAATGAGAACAAGATGCGTTGTGTCCTTATTTCTCTTCTTTCACCTGCTTTAAACAGATAACCTCTTTTTTACTGCGGTCATCAACCCTGAGACCTGTAACCCCATTGATGAGGCTATACTGCAGTGAACACGACAAGAAGACCAGCAAGAGGTACTGTCTTGATTTGCTTCGTGCAACTTATGGTGCACATATAGAGGTGTTAAATGAGACAAAAAAAATGTTCATATCTACTCTTTATTTTGTAACAATTTCCATTTGCTTTTATAATAAACGTGTTAAATTGTAAGGAGACTTTAAGGACACCCTCTACAACAGATAATGATAAAACTAGTTTTTCATCTCTGGTTAACGTTGCATACCAATAAAGCCTGAACCGACTTTACGCTATTACATTACACTTTAACATTCATACAATGCATGCCTAATTTAGACCTTGGTTGCCTCTCATGCATGACGTTTAATTAGTTTTACTGAGGCAGATGTTGTTATACCTCTATTTCATACAATACTCTATTATTTGACTATTTAAGCTACCATAGGAAAACAATAATGCCTTTAGTTGTGTTAACTTTCATGCTTCATGGACTTAAATAAAAAAATGTTGTGAAATTCATTCTAAGTCTACCACTTCCTTACTGTGTTCATGGTACTCAAGTGTGTCTTCAAGCTGTAGTATACTTGTAACCAGTAAGGGGCAGAGTGGGGACCAGTTTGAAACAAATTGGGGATGGTAATGGGGTGTTTTATCCACTGATGCCTGAGTTGGCTCAGCAATTTCATCAACCCCTAGACTACTGAAACTAATTTCCCACAAAATAGTACATACTATGTTTTCCAGACTAAGTCACACTTCTTTTCATAGTTTGGCCAGTCCTGTGACTTATAGTCAGGTGCAACTTATATATGTATCATTTAACATGTTTTTAAAAGTTAATTTATACTGACTTACATGAACCTAGAAGTAAGCGTTACCGTCTGCAGCCACCAGAGGGCGCTCTAGGCTTGTAATAACTAAATGCCGCTCCTGTACCAAAGATGAAGAATTCAACGGATTCAGTGATGTGGAATGAGATCGGTATATTTGTTGCGTATGTTGAGAAACGGCCCCGGTTTGGTGAACTTGCTTACGGGTATCCTGCTTGTCAGTTTTGCTGGCTTGTTATGTTAACTGGGCTATTCAGCCTCCCTGGTATGTTCTACCTGCTATTATGTAGCTAAAATGTGAATGTGCTACGTAAACTATTCAGTCTGTTGTGTGGGCTATTGTGTAGTTTAATAACTACACAAAATGTGTTGCATCAACATACCAGACTATTCAGGTTGTTGTTCTGTGTGCTTTTGCGTAGTTGGATAAACTTGCCTTTCCAGATTAAATTTATGTCCTTGAGCTTGGATTTTGTTAAATGAATTTCTAAATTAAGGTGATTTATAGTTCATTGCGACTTATATATGGTTTTTACCTCTTCATGGCACATTTTTTGACTGATGCGACTTGTACTACGGAGCAATTTATAATCTGGAAAAGTACGGTAGTTTAAATTACACCCAACAAAATCAGTAACTCTGTCCAGTCTGAGTTCCCTAATGCGCCCCCTAGTGGAATCCCCTGGTAACAAGCGTAGTACACAAGCAAGTATATGAACAATTGCACTCCTGATAGAGCCAGCCACAGATGCGAACTCACAGTTAAAAGGCAATATTCTTGGCCTAAAGATAGTTAAACTTAAAAATGTCTCAAATCATTCGCCTCATAGCATAATTTCTTAAGTCATATTAAGTTGTGATATCTAACTTTTAGGGGTGGGAGAAAAAATTAACATAAGTATCTAAATTTTTTGTTTTACGGTTTTTTTATTTTTTTTTTAAATCAAAAATGAGTTAGGCTATTATGCTATAAGGCTAACAAAATATCAACTCTTTGAAAATATATGTAAACATAAACACTCAAGTTGTTAGTGAATGTTTGTTCAAACATGATGAAGTGCTTCATTTGTTATGGTTTACTTCTATTTGATTCATACACAAGTGCTGCTCTTATAATGCCAGCAGAGTAGTGTGTGTTGGAATAAAAGACTCCCTGTTTAAGTGTTTCATACTACTTGACCACACGCTTTAAAAACTTCCTTCAGTCGGTTTTCTTTGGGCTCAGTTCTCATGGGTAACGAAGACTTAAATCCTAAATGCATCTCGTAATTTGTTAGAGGACTGGTGTATTTCCAGAGTGCTGCTCAGAAGCAGCTTTAATTGAACTCTTTGAATCATCTTGCCTCCCAGACTCTGAATGTGTGCTTCTACACAGCACTCACACTAGACAAAGCCTTCCAGTCCACCCCGCTTTGTCCTCAATTCTCTGGCGAGCGCATACAAACACTGACACATACACCCATGTGCATCTTAGCATAGTACACAAGGATCACCGAGATCTTATGCAGTGATCACACTCTGAACCCAAAAGGAAAGTGACACAATAGGGACACAAACGCATCTCATCTTCCTCTAAGGCACACTGCTTCTTATCGGTTAAGGTGAGGCTCAATACTTGTTCTACTTGGGGGGAAATGTGGGTCGAGTTTTCTCTTTTTTTTCTGCAAGTGGACCAGTCACCCACTTTATATGAATATTAGGCTCACAGCTGACTTCATAATACTGGAAGAGACAAGAAAAACAAACCAGAGCTCTAAGTTCCTGGTATGCTATTGTGTCTTGGATTTCCAAAGTTTTGCCTCAGTATTGCGGAACTGATATGCTTTTTAGACATTTAAAAAGGTCCCCATGTAAAATAACTGTAACTAGAATACTGAGATAAAGGTGGGGGCGCCAGTAGTGGAATAAGCAAGAAGACTTGGCTCGATTGGCTTTGTACCTGCTGACAGGACATCACTGTTTGTAAAAGTATCTTCATTACCTGCGTTTGTGCAACATGACAGATTATGTACTTCCATTACTCATCCTATATATATTTCTCAATGTACACTCATGTTTATTGGCGCCGATGTTGAACGTGAGGTAAAATGCCAGCTCCCACATTGTTACCCGAGGGCTAAATTGGTAATGACCTTTCCTTCTACACAATATGTGACGTGCACTGGAGTTTGCAAATGCAAAATATGGTTGTAGAAGCAACTCTTCACAACCAAAAGCACATTGTCTTGCAGACGTTCTACTTTGGGTCTTTGTTCCTTGAAGCAGAAAATAACTACCATCCAAGTAAATCCAGGAATAAAGACATGATAGTGACCAGGGTAAGTATCAAAACCAGCAATTCGAGACAACTGGCTAAAACAACTTCGTCCTGGATCAGAATAATTGTGCTAGAATAGTAATACTAACATGAATGCCTCTTTTCTTGAGCTTTGGGTGATGTTTAAAGTGATTTATAGATGTTTTAACCTGGTGGATTAGCCACTAAACATTAAACCTGATGTCCAGGGCCCTTTGAAGTTACTTTTGGACCATTGTTTTGCAGTTTGTCATCTGCTTGTGGCAGTTTGTTTCACATTTGACTAAACATGAAGTTATTAGTTGTTTGTCGTCATGGGGATACTTAATATATGAAACATGACTTACATAATCCCATCATAGTGTGAAGAATTATTTTGGTGATAGTACTACTGTTGTTTAGTGACTGATAAAATCTTCCAAATATATTATTCCCATTGCATTAAAAGAACAGTAACCTACATTATATGCCAATAAAACTTTTTATCAAATACTTACATGAGAAGATCAGAATATCTTTAACTAAATTGCCTGCATGGCAGGAGGTGATGTCGAGCTAGCTGACATCTGCTTCCAAACATCATCCAAACACCACTGTTACTGTTTCTAAAACTAGCAGGTGGTTTTCCTAGCTTAGCATGGATAGTGAAATTTATTTCACAGAATTTGTCCCAAAAACCCACAAATGAATAGTGAACAGAATGAAAAGAAAACTATGCTGCAACAAAGGTGGCTTGGCTTTTCCCAAACAAACATGCTGTACTCTGCATCCAACTATTATGCTAAGCTAAGGTACACTAGCCATCACTTGGCATAAATTGTGTAACAATGTTAAAAAGTATTTATGTCTCAATCAGCTGAACTTTTCCTAATGTGAATTTGATTGATTCAGTATTGCACAGCCATCTTAAGCTTCCTCTAGTTAATTTTAGCCCAAAACAATATGCTCCATGGAAATTAGCCTCATTAAAAACAGCTAATAGTTCAACCGAACATGCTTGATACAACAGGATGTAGACTACTCTGCCTGAACAGCCAGAAACTCACAAACAAGCAAGGCAAGTTTCTCAGAATCAGAAAAAGTGGGGCAAAAAAAAAAGGAACATTGGTTTGATTTATGTCTAAATCGATATGTGTTTGTGTGTCTGGACAGAGAATGACTTTGATTTAGACCAAATCCAGGTGTATCTGGGAAGTTAGCCACACTTTAGTGACTTCTTGCCTATGTGAGAGTGTTTTCCTGAATGTATGTGTGTTTCTCTGAGATTTGTTCTCAGCTGAACTCATTCATTTTTTTTCCCCCAATGACTTCATTGTCCCAGATCTGTCTTTGAGTCAGTGTCATCTCCAACTCTGTTTGTCTGTGCGTGTTATTCCCCCCCCCATTCACGCGTGTGCTTCCGTTGCCTTACATTATCCTGCTCAGACATAAACAATTCATGGGTGACACCGAAGTTTGTCAACTAGATCTCATCTAAATTTTACCCTTAATTATGGAAGCAGAGCTGAAGGGATACCCCGCCCCACTGAACCCAAGCTCAGCGAGTTATCATTGTCAAGTTTCCTTCAGGTGAAAACGGCCGCTTGGTCATTTTAATAGTCCAAGAAACATCATCTTGAGATGAATGTTACTGTCAGAGTCTGTGCTTTAAGTTTGACATTTTTCTACCGTGCTGAGTTTCTGTATTGTTAGCCAAACTATACTTGAGGATGGTACAAATTGGTTAAGCTTAAAAATTGTTTGAAGAATTTCCATAAAAAGAGGAAACTGACAGTATGGATTGCTTTTAAAACACAAAAAAAAGTTGGGACGGGAGAAACAAAAGACAGATAAGTTGAGTAATGCTTTTTAAAGAAAAAAGGAGCATCTGGTGCAGTGTTCTCCAACTCTTCTCCTTAGGGGCCCGCTGCCCTGCAGGTTTTAAGATGTTTCCCTGCTTCAGCTCACTTGGCTCAAATTAATGGGTCATTAACTGGCTTGTGCAGAATTTCGAAGAGATCCATTTCATTGGATTTGTAGGAACAGACCAAGACTGAAAACCTGCTGGGCAGTGGCCCCTGAGGACAGGAGTTGGAGAACATTAACAATTCATGTTAATTGCTAACAGGTCGGTGACATAATTAAAAGTAAAGATGGGTAGCTCTTTTAGCTCAGTCTCACCAAAAATTGTTGAATATAAATGTTTGTTCACAGGCTTCAAAGCTGTGAAATGACATTTTTGAGGCAGCAGTTCTGAGCCAGAACCATGTCGACAGTGTCTAAATTTCCTAATCTTAACCATGTATCTTTTTAATATCTAAACTTAACCTTGTCCTTAAATTTGTAATCTGATGTTTTTGTTTTTCGTACAATTGGTCATGGGATCATGTTGATAGATATATAATCTGCTATTCATAATACCATGAATGAATCAGTCTGAAAAAAATCAATACGGTTGGATGCGCGTTTTGCATGACCTTTATCTACAGGCCTTCAAGAATTATCATTTATTTATTATTGTTTATTTGAATCTTTTGACCGGAGCTCATTTTGTATATTCATACTGAAAGAAATGGACATTTTTTCCCATGTAAGTAGAGACTGCACCTCCAGCTTGATATCAGTACAGTGTTAAAAAGCAAGAACCTATGAAATATGAGTGTTAGAGCTATGGCATTGGAAACTTGCACATCTCTAAAGGTCTGTCCATGAATGATATCTTACAACAAATCTCATGAACATAACATGTCAGATGTTGAAACTGGGACATTTTTACCATTTTATGTCAAATCTGAGCTCATTTTGAATCTTACGGCAGCAACACATCTGTAAAATGTTAAAACATGTGCAACAAAAAGCTGGAAAAGTAATTGGTCTAAATAAAAAACAACTAAAAGAATATTTAACAACTAATTTGGTTAATTTGTCAGCAACATGACTGGGTATAAAAGGACCATTTCAGAGAGGCAGATGGAAAGATGGACAGAGGTTCGTCAATCTGAGATAAGTCTAAAAATTATGGAGCAATTTCAGAAAAAGGTCTGCAGTTGATCTTTGGGTCCTCAGGTGGCACTGCATTAAAACCGGATTCTCTACTGGAAACCACTGCATGGACTCGGGAAGACTTCCAGAAATCACTGTCTGTGAACACAGCTCACCCTGAAATCCACAAATGCAGGTTAAAGCTCTATGATGCAAAGAAGAAGCCAGATGTGAACAGGATCCAGAAACACCGCCGTCTTCTCTGAACCAAAGCTCATTTAAAATGGATTGAGGCAAAGTGGAAAAGTGTTCAGCGGACACCATAACGCCGAGTCCTGCAGACTAAAGAGGAGAGGGAGCATCCAGCATCTCTGATGCTATGGGCTTGCATTAGTGCCTATGGTGTGGGCAGCTTCCACACCAGCAGCTCCATCAATGCTGAAAAGTACATGATGGAGGTTTTAGAGCAACATCTGCTCCCATCCAGACAAACGTCTCTTTCAGGGAAGGACTTGCACATTTCAGCAAGACGATGCTGAACCACATACTGCATCCACCACAACAGGAGAACCGCCCTCCCTGCAGTCCAGACCTGCAGCCAGGACTAAACATCTGGAGCATCATGAAAGCAAAAATCAAAGCAACAAAGGTCCAGAAGCTAGAATCCTGCACCAGACCATTATCAAATATTTGAGAGTATCTGTCTATGAACTAGTGAAGCTGATGTTATAGCGACAGCTATGAGTGAAGGTACATGGACACAGTAGAATGGATGCGGTCCTGATGCAAGTCTTAGATTAAAAGATTGGTTCATTAATTGGAAGGAGCCTGAGTTGGTGCGCGAAGTTGAGCGGTTCCGGCTAGATATAGTTGGACTCACTTCGACGCACAGCTTAGGCTCTGGAACCCGCGTCCTCGAGAGGGGCTGGACCTTCTTCCACTCTGGAGTTGCTCACGGTGGAAGGCGC
>JBBBVU010000026.1:13705111-13721107 GCA_037177055.1 Atherinosoma microstoma | reverse complement strand
GGCTGCTGGATCCATTTAATTTGAGTCAGGTGTGTTGAAGCAGGGACATATTGAAAATCTGCAGGACAGCGGCCCTCAAGGACCGACTTTGGACACCCATGGTTTAAGGTATTCAAAGCTCCTGTAACGTGGCATCCAGGAGGAGTAACTGATTGTCAAAGCTGACATTCAAGTACGCAAATATAGTTTATACTAATGTAAATTTGACGCATCATCAGCCAAACACACAGTACTTCCTGTATAAATTTGCCCCTCATGATTGGAAAATGTATTTTAGATCATTTGGGAAGTACTACAAGTTGTTCAGTAAAAAAGTAAAAAATTGGTAGAAATGGCAGTAAATTAAATATTTTCCATTTTCATGAATGAAAACTTATTTTGAGTACTTGTACTAGTTGTAGTATGTTACAAGCCATAAACATTAGGAAAACAGAAAAAAAAAAATCAATACCACTAACAATAGTTGGATTTCCTTCTCATAAGAGAAGCTTTAATAGTAATATAATGAAGCCACGTTGGACATACAGTAGTGCCATAATATAAGCGGTGTATTATAAAGCATCTTTGTTGATCCTTTTTATTTGATCGTTTTAAGTATAATACACAACACAAGTACAGTACATAAAACAATGAATGAGTGGCACAAAACCAGCTACAACGGCTTTGCTATATTTTTGCAAAAAAATATTGAAGCAAAAGTCTTCATTTAATGTTTTCTCAAAAGAAAAACAAGATCATGTTTTAACTGCTGGGAGAAAAAAAACAAACAGAGAATTTCATGCATTTGAAAGTTCATATGTAGCTGCTGCACTCCTAGCTGGATGTGCGTTACATTCTCCAGGTCAGACTTCGAAACTTAAGTCTGCTGCACTGGCCATGACCCAGGTAAAAAAAATTAGAATAATTAAAAAAGTACACATAATCAATCTTAAATTTGTCCATAACCCACACAAGGTACAGCTCTCTAGACACCACAATGAGAAAAACAAGTTTTCTTCTCTGGACTGGGCCGGTCGGGACTTAAATTGCAGGGAAGTGCCCCCCCCCTGACCGGGTGAAAGCAACTAAAGCGGAACTAAATCCCTTTTTTAACAGATGTATGGCCGATGAGTCTGTCACAGTGGTTGTAGAAAAAAAAGGGGTGGGCAGTCGTATCTTGGCTGGCAATAGAAGGATTTTTTTGATGGATGAATGGATGGATGGGTTGATGCTGGATGAGCTCCTCTGACCTGCAGGGAAATGACAGCTCTCTTTGGATGAACTCTCAGCTCTCAGCGCAGCACTTTGTGTGTTTTTCACAAGCCAGTTGAGCACATAACCAAGATTGTTATCAAATGTCATGAATTTACGCTCCCTAAGAGGCTTAATTTTCAAAGATAAGAAAAATAATGGTCAAATTTTGGAGATAATTCGGCGTGACTAGCTCTGCTGCCCGCAGAAAAACATAACAAGAGCTGCGTATACTTACAGAGCAGGGACCAAAGTGCCTATTACAAGTCCATTTCATTGAATTAAGTGGTGCTGGAACAATTCAATTCAACAAATGATCTCAAATTTGTTGAAGGGCTCAATCATGTGCACATGCAGCAGAGTCAAAGAGTGAAGTGCATGCACGGATACAGAGGTTGGAGGCTGTTACCAGGGAAGATGTGTGGTCTGCTAATCTGCTCTTGGCTGCCATGTCATCAACCCTGGACTGATAGGCCATGTCCACATGGACGCAAGTTAAAGTTTTGTATCATCTGGAAGTTTCATCCACATGCATTTTGGAAGCGTTGAAATGCCCATTGTTTAAGATATGAAAGTTTCCGTCTTTTTAACCCATAAACATCTTTCCTGAATTTCTTACTTAACCCGTATGCACAAACCCTGCCAATAGCTACTTTATTCGAGGGTGGGAATCTTTAAGTAAGCATGTCACGATTTGATTAAATTATGAATCAGATGGCTGCAATGCAATTATAAAACCATCATTGATGCATTGTTTGTATAGGTTTATTTGTTGTGCTCTCAAAATATTTTAGTTTAGCATATAGCGTGGCTTTTGTCCAGGTCTTTTGTTTCCTTGATCTTCTAAGGGTGCATCCACACCTAATAGTCCACTCGACTCAGTTTTCTTTCATGCAACATTCAAATAAACCAAAACTTTTCAATAGCCTATTCCCGACCTACAAGATAAACAACGAAGAGTAAAACTGGCTCATCGATTGGTTTGGTTAAGCGGTTTTGGGTTGATCATATGTCTATCAGAACTTTTATCGCATCATTTCACGTCTGACCGTGAGCCACAGCCGCCAATTGTCCAACATGTGCATTTGTTTTTGTTGTGTTAACCCACAATGCTTGTTGCGTTGTTGTCCGCTTCCTGTATTTGGTTCAGTCGAAGCAAACACGTTGGCACATTCACATCTCAGAAATGCCCCTTTAGAAGCGGAAGTACGTCCACACGCTAACTTTTAATGCCGAGGATTTCACACTCAGCTAATGTGTCTGTTATGCGGATGCTGCACTTACGCAATTTCAAGTTCCGCCTTTTGCGTTCCTCAACATTGTGTTAATTAACAATAAAAAAATCGATTTTTAACATTTGTACATATATTCCGAATCATCCACGTCCACATCACGATGCATCTTTAAAAACAAAACGTTTTTTCCCCCACCTCTAGCTAAAATGGTGGATCGTAGTAGCCATGTTTACATGTGTAACATTTCTTCAAGCGGGTTCTGATCAGACCTGTACTGCTTACATGAACTCTGAATAAGTTTGTCCAATTATGACGCGAGTTCACATGCATCACGTTTCAATGGAATAAATATTTGATGTGCAGAATTGCCTTACTTTACAAAAACAGCAGAAGAAGAAACGGTGATTTCCAAACGTAAACATCACCGCTGCATGTGCATATTTATTGCCTTCTTACCGATTTCAGTTTAAAATCTCAAGCAACATATTCGTATCACATACAGACCAGTTCTGTTTTGGTCCCACCGTTTCCTCCACTAGCCGAGTACCTTTTGAATTATTTAGAAGGCACTGCACTAGCTGTTACGTTTTTTTATTTTTAAACTTTATTCAGTAAAACGAACACGATGTAAAGTGTGTGACTGCCAGGCTGACGTATGGCCAACATCTATGTCTCCTTTTTAGCTTGATTTTCCACCATCATCATCTTCAAATGTTTGTTTAAACCGGCTGACTTTATGCGCAAGCTCCCTGTCTTCTTCTCTGTTTTTGGTGTATTTCTGTGGCAGCATTACAGCGCCACTTACAGGCCTGGCATGTACTACAGTCTTTTTCTTTTTCTTTTTTTTTGTGAACGCACACATTTCTTGAATTACAAAATTACGGAAACCTTGGTACCCTAGTGGATGTAGCCTTAGATGAACAGCTGCATTTTATTTTACTCCTTGTTACTCTGCTGCTGAGTTCCAACCAACACCAAAACGTCACCTCAGCTAACTGATAGCAGCAAATCAGTCAGTCTGGCACAAAAACAATGCAGCATAACAGATATCTTATTTACGTTTAGGTCCAGTTTAAGTTTGCAAAGCAAAGCTGATCCGGTAGCAGTTGATGCCATCACCATTCCAAGTTATCCAGGACAAAGCTCCTGCAGTGTTCAACATCCATGATTTCAAAGAAACCTTGACTCAGAGGCAACTTTTCTGCTGAGAACTTGAGTCCTGTTGTTCCTGAGTATGTCTCACCATAGACCAACAATACATGTATGCTGTGCAGCTGCCATCCCAAAGACATAATGTCACAGCATGTTTTCACTGCTCCTATTTTAGCAAAGTTAGAGTACAAATAAATAAATAAAAAAACAGCTTCAGCTCAACGATCAAGTATGATCAGATGTAAGCTCTCTTTTTTTTTCTACAAGCAATAAGAACAAAATAATTTTACACAGGTGCACAAACCTTAAGAAAAACACATCCAAGAAAAGAATATATGCTTCATAAATTGAAAGTCAACATTAGACTATGGCATTTTTCTTCTTCAAAGGGCTAAAACACGCCAACATGATCATCTTTTTTTTTTCCTGTAAAAAGAATTAGATTGAAAATGAAAAGACTATTTACATGACTCCCTTATGATATTTGGCCTAATTTCTAATAAATTATGCAGCTTGAAGGCTCCGTCTCACAAGCATTAATGACATGGAGAGTTCTCAGAAAAATCAATGTGTTCCAGTGAAAGTGAGTTCACTCTTGAGGTGAAGTAAACCTGTGAAAACAATGTGCGTAAAATTCAGTTCCAATGCCCCACATATTTGCACCCAATAATAAGTCATATGGGTGGGGAGTGAATTTTGAAACAACCGATAAACATATACTTCAAACTACCCATTGCCATTTAAATGTTATTAACTATAACACTGTTTAATTATAACCTTCTTTGTCAGAGAATACACCAAATCAGTTAAGAGAAACAAAGTTTGTGTGAAATTAGGCACAAATAACCTCTCCCAGAAACACTGGTTTAGTGGGTCTGTTAGCAAGTGAGCTAATGAGGTTGCTAGTTGGCAAGCAAAGGTGCAAGCAGAAAAGCTTTTTCCCGCTCCTTTTTTTCAATTAAGCTTTTTATTGATTAAAGTTGCATACAAAATGGGGGAATTTTATTGGCTGTGTTGTTTGATAATATCCACTGCTTTTTAAAAGTTTACTATTTATAACACTGTTTACTTAGGATGTAACCTCTTTTGTCAGAGTAAAATACCAAATAACCTAAGAGAAACATGGTTTATGTAAAGTCAGGCACAAATAACCTCTCCCAGCAACACTGCTTTAGTTGGCCTTTTAGCAAGTGAGCTAATGAGGTTGCTAACTGGCTACCAAAGGTATGAGCTAGAAAGCTTTTTTCCCTCCTTTTTTCAAAAAGCTTTTTATTGATGAAAATTCATACAAAATGAGAGGACTCTTTGTACCTGTGTGGTTTACCAATATCCACTGCTATTTAAAGTAATTTTATTTAAAACACGGATTACTTGTAACCTCCTTTGTCAGAGAATAAGCTATCAAATAAGAGAAACATTGTTTGTATAAAGTTAGGAATAACCTCTGTTGGAAACACTTATTTTGTTGGCCTGTTAGCAAGTGAGCTAATGAAATTTCTAGCTGGCTAGCACAGGTGCTAGCTAGAAAGTTTTTTTCCTCCCTTTTTAAATGAAGCTTTTTTATTGATTAAAATCACCTACAAAATGGAATCTTATTGGCTGTGTTGTTTACCGTCAGAGAATAAACCACCAAATAAGCTAAGAGAAACATGGTTTGTGTAAAGTTAGACACACTCAACCTTTTCTGAAAACACTGATTTAGTTTACCTTTTAGCAAATGAGCTAATGAGGTTTCTACCTGGCTAGCACAACTGCTGGCTAGAGAGCTTTTCTTCCTTTACTCTTTTCAGTGAAGTTTTGTATTGAATAAAATCAAATACAACGTCAAGTATCAATTGTTAGAAAAGGAAAATGGCAAATAAGACATTTGGACATTAGAGTGGGGGTCTTGCGCTAGCAGTAGCATGTTCCCATAATGACTAGCAAGTGATGATTCCTATTTTTTGGGGGGAAAAAATCTTTGCTTTCACTGATAAAACTGAAATGTTTTTTGATGTGCTGAAAGGAGATAACAGTGTAATTCTGATGCTTTATTGGTTGTTTTTTTTTTGTCTTGTTTTGTTTTTTATTTGTTTAGCTAGCATGCCAGAGGCAAGTTTCATACATCATGGATTTGACTGTATACTTAGATGGAGCATTTTCTGAGCAGTAAGACACAGTTGGTCAGGATTTTGAGTTTGAAAAAAGCAATTCATCCTGAATTTAAGGCAAATTATTTTACAGTAAAGAATTTAGCAACTTTGTTGGCTGTTAGTTTAAGCTACTGTAGTCAAAGTCGTTATGTGAAGCTGGCCTCTGGGGCGGGTACTTTACTATCGTTTTGCATAGACAAAGTAGCAAGGTGTTTGCTAGCCTAAGTGATGTATTAAACCCCTGTTGCCTCATTAAAATCTGTGTTAAAACTTAAGTCGCAGCAGTGATCCTACATAAGTGGGCCAAAAGACAATTTTGTAGGCTTCTTGCTGTCATGATGTCCCAACTGAGTTTTTCATTTAATTGTTTAAGCATTCAAATCCCTCTTTAGTAATATTGTGACAAATCTTTTTTTTTCACTTTCATATTGAATCCGAAGTTGTCTTGTTTTTAAACTCTTGTCTTCCAGTGTTTTTGGGAAACCAGTCCTGCAGTAAATGGATTTGAATCACAAAAGCTACACAACAATAATTAACTGCAAATGAAGAAGGGGGGGGGTCACATAAAACTAAATTATTAATGCACTTGCAACATTAATCTCAACTTTTTTTTTCCATGACGTGGGATTTGATACCTTTTCAAATCCATTTCTAACATTCAGATGCAAATGAAGTGTGCCCCGTTACTTTAAGCAATAATTGACATATACATGGTCGGTATTCAAGACAAAGAGGAGTCCATGGTTTCCCATTAAAGAGAACATCATGCAAACTGCAGCAAGTTAGATGAGTAAGAAAGCAAAGCACACGCTTCCCTGTTAGTCTCTGAAGCAGCTTCTTCATCATCAAGCAGTTTTTTTTTTTTTTTTAGGCATTTAAAAACAGGAAAGGGATTCTGTTGCAGCCTTGCTTCCATTCAAAGTGCTTGAATTAGATAGCTGAGTATAGCTGTTGTTCTTCAAGAGCAGATATTTGTTTTTACATGACTTTCTAAAGGTTACAACCACCCCTCTTTTTTTTAGTCCACTCACTCTCCAAACAGCCTTCATCTCTTTCAAAAACTGTCGTGGAAAAAACAGAACCAAAAAAAAAAAAAAACAGGAAAGGGGAGGAGGGGGGAATTATGTCGAAGTGACAACTCCTTTCACCACCGGTTCTCTGTTCAGGTAAGTGGCCCAGTAGACGAGGTTGAAGGTTCCAAAGAGGACGGGGAACACTATCCGCGACATCTTGTCGATCTTGCTGACGCTGTTGTAGGTCTTCTTGGGGTCCACCATTTTGCTCTCAGAGGCTCGCAGCTGTACCGACGTGGTGTTGGAGATGGTAGAAATGGACACGTCCTTGGTGAGGTTGGGGGTGTAGTTGACGCCTGCCGAGCAAACATTGTTGGGCTTTTTCGACAGCACCATGGGGTCTCGTTTCTGCAGTGAGACGGAGTAGAGCAAGCATTGGATTAGTTTCAAGAGTCTATAAGGATACCACTATGTTTGCTATTGCCAGTGTTTCTTGTTTGTTTTTGGCTTCTGTTATTGAATTATACTCAGTTGGTAGCCTATCGCCCTCTAGTGGTGTGGTAGTTTTAATTTATAACGATCATATTGTTTCTGGTGTTAACCTTTGCTCCCTAGATGTTCTTTAGGTTTAATCTTTAGGCTTTCTTAAATCTCAACAACTAAATACTATGCACTATTGCCAACTCCTCAGTAAGAAAAGTGTCTGTCCTTAAAATTGCAAGAAGTGACATCATTGTCTAATTTGCATAATTGGCCTGGTACAAAAAAAATTGTAACAGATGCTGTTGGGGAGAGGAATAACTTCTGGTAGAGGCAAAAGGTGAAGAGAAAATGCCCTAAAACTATCTAGAACTTCAATATACATACAATTAAGTATTCTTTTTAAAATTGCCTAGGGGTTCTAAAGCTGGGGTCTGGGAACCCCAAGGTGCCCCCCTAAAGAGTTCATGGGGTCCCAGAGGCTTTGACCATTCAGAGCCATCGTGATTAAAAATGTCCATGTCGACAGAGACAAGTTGAATTGTGTCCTCTCAAGTTTTTTTTTAATCATCTGGACATTTTGCTCCCACGGAACTAGTGTTTTGGGAGCCTGGAAATATAAAATTTCATAATCAAAATCAAAATCTGCTAAACAATGTTTTAACACATATATCATTAGTCAAAAAAAAAAGATAAAAAAAAAAAAAGAAAGCCATTTATATGGCTACAACTATCTAATACATTTTTGTCCATGTACTGGGGTTTAGTGAGGCCAGTGAGCAGGTGGTAGTGGGGCACTTCATGTCTATCCTGATAACCTTGAATTATTATACAACATTTAATTAATAAAACGTGTCTGAGAAACACCACAGAGCAGATTATATGTCCCTATTTTTAAAAAAAGAAAAAAAAGTAAAGTTATTTGTTTTTAAAGTTTGAATGACCCCAAAGAAAATAGGTTGGGAACCACTGGTCTATAACATATTACAGTAAAGCAGTTTTAACTTTTTAAATGTCTATTGTCTATCTAAACAGACATTACTATCTGACTAAAAGCCAGGTCAGCGTTGCGTGATTCATCTTCAGTGTTGGCATGCAGAGGTGAACATCTCCTGCTCTGACTGGGAGGGACTGTTGCGTGAGGAACAAGCCTCTGAGTCCTTTTGGATGGGAGAGGGGTCTGTGGCAGCACCTTCTGCTCATTGAGTGGAGTAAACGGTACGTGCTTTCACGTCAGTCTCTAAAAGTCTCCAATATCACAAAAAAAGTTGCTTTTTTTAAGAATGGGTCAGAGGGGTCTGAAAACTCACTAAATATAGCGACAAAGTTGCAAAGTTTGCAACACTGATACTACATATACAACTACGTATGGTATGTAGGCAGGTAGGTAGTATTACTCCTTACATTTCTACTATCTCTGATGGATTTCTTCTTCTTTTCCAGCCTAAGGATGGTCTTTTTGACATCCACAAATACAGATACACAGATAACTATCTTGAATATGTTTTGGTTAACAGCTAAAAAAAACAAAAATTACATCATGGTCCGAATATTTATGCACCTGACTGTGCAATCAGGGTTCCTTCGTTCAAAGCCAGAATGTCATTGTTGTTTCCCGTTTTCAGTTGAGTTTTATCTTCTGCCCTGTCCAGCTTTGTGTGTGTTGGATGTCTCGGCTCTCTGCTATAGCAGTGCATTTGGTTTTGGTTATTAAGTTTCATAAATGTTTGCTTTTTTTCTTCATCTTCCTGCCGCTGTCATTTGTGTAGCAACTTCTAACAGAAACCAGTAAGATAGTAAGTAGTATAGATATTATAATCATTATCCTTATTACCTTCAGTTGTTAAGTTCTTAAATGTGTAACTTAGTTTCTTCCATGGCATCGTACATAGTAGACTTTATGGTACTTTTTCCATTGCATACCACTAAGCTACTTCAAAAAGTTACTATGAGCTGAACCAATACGAAGGTGCAAACTTTTCTTATTTTGAAATGATTGCTATGACAATCTGTAAAATGCAAAATTCTTACTAGCCATACCGTGCTAAACCCTATCATGTCATGGATAGACAAACCTTAGGATGCTGTGCCTCCAGCGCCTTCTTGCCATCCCAGGCCCAGCTCCTCTTGGTGAAGTAGTTCACCGTGGCAAACTCGATAAGGGCAGAGAACACAAAAGCGTAGCAAACGGCGATAAACCAGTCCATGGCTGTCGCGTAGGCCACTTTGGGGAGTGAGTTCCTGGCACTTATGCTGAGAGTGGTCATAGTCAGCACCGTGGTCACCCCTGAGTGCAAACACAGGCCATCAGCTAGCAACAGTGACCTCACAACACTCAACAAAGGTGGGAACTTTCCTAACACCAAGCTGTGTATGTTATTACTCCCACTGGTGTGAATGTGCATGATAGCAAAAGAAATAAAGCCGCTTCACTCACCAAAGACGGTCCGTGCAGGAACTGACTCTCTGTTTAGCCAAAATGAGACCTGGGACAGGATCACAGTCATGAAACACGGCATGTACGTCTGGATGACGAAGTATCCGATCTTCCTCTTCAGGTAGAAGTGGGCCATCATCACTGTGTACTGTCCTGAGAGGGAACAGAAACAGGAGAGGGGTCGAAAGCTAGACAGGAGTAGCTTAATGAAGGAAATTGTGCTTCCAAATAAACCACAACAAGGGCCAAGAATTATTTATAGGCTATGCAGCTTGACCTCCTAACAGCACAAAGACAAGACTTTTTTATGGATGAAATGGACCAAATTATCCCTGTTATTTCATATTTCTCTGTCCTCCTTCCTCTATTTTCATCACAAGAGCCCCCTGTGCAGGGGGCAGCATCCAAACAAAACACAATTTTAAACCCCAAGCAGTGATAAGGGACAGCACTGTCCACTTTAGAGCTTCTGCCAATTTCTCCACTTCAAGCAAACTACATTAACAAGGTGTCATGTGAAAGCAGAGACTCTGCTGATTACAAAGATGTCTGTCTCATCACTGTGGGACAAAAACTCTGCGAGCCAACAGCCAGAGTTGTGAACAGATTTCCTACATTGCAATTACCACGTTTTATGATAAACAAGATAAGAAAATGATACATCTATATTTTGATATAATATTTATATCATATAAATATGACAACATATGATATATTTTTATAGAAAAGTTAAAAATAAACAAAAAAAAGTTAAATAAGACTGAAAAAGAAGAAAAACATCACTGTACATGTCTAATAGAAGTCAAATATTCCATGTGAAAGAAAAATGTCTCTCTGTTCTTTAATAATTCATCCATCAGAGGGTTGAAGTGCTTTAGAAATAACCAAAAATAAATGACTGAGTCATGAATATTTTTTCATGTTTTGTGGTCAAAATTTTTATTCCACTTTCAAAAACTTCTAACTTGATCTCCTATAACTCTGCCTTTGTTTTCAAAGTAGTTTCCGTAGAGATGAAGGGTGTTTTATAGTGAAGTGTTTAGTCTTCCTATCATATCTTGGGTTTCACTTTTTGGATCCTTGTGGTGTTTTTAAGGTGAAGTTGGGGGCTATCCCTCTATTATTTTGACTCCAACCATTCATAGTGATATTAACCTACATCACACATTTTATTAACCCCTTAAAATCCTGCAATTTTCCTCTGTTGTTGATGTTACAGGACCGTTTTTGTTGTAGTATTATCTGCTACTGGAGAACAGTATGTCTTTAAAGGTAAATGGCATTTGCAACTGCTCTTAAATAACTGTTAATTTAATCTACTTTTATGATTGTAACCTGGATGGAACCATTATTCAAATGTTAATAATCTTAGCTTTCCAATGGTTATAACATGTGTAGGTATACCTGGAAGTAAGACTGAGAAAAGTACTTGTGTATTTGTCATGTCTGGCCCACGGGACGTCTGGTACCACGTCTGTAAAACTGCTCATGTTCACTTTTTTAGCTTCTGCTTTTGCACAGTTCCTCATCAAACATTACTTGACTAATTCCTGGTTGAATTGGGTCGCTATCTTCTGGTTCTCACTTTTAGGAGGAGATAATTGTTTACGTTTTACTCTGACACAGTAACGTATATCTCGATTCTTTTGAGAGTGTGATAACACATACAGCCCTTATAGTTGTGAAAATATACTTCTTGAAGAGGTTAAAAAAAAGCTGACAGGAGGAAAAGCTAAGAGATTAAGAGGAACATTAAGGTGATATCAAACTGCCTTCAAATCCATTATCGATGTGAAAAATGAGCACAAGTGGAGTTAATTATGACGAGAAAACCACAATAGATTACGTTGCAGTTGATGTCTGGGCTTTGACAGCGGGAGGTAAATCCAAAGAGGAAAAGAGAGGACACGTTATTCACTAAAACGACTAAAGATTGCATTTGAGGCTTTGAAAAAATAATAAATAAATAAATAAAATCCTCTCTCCGGCAGCAGTTTGCAGCTGCAGGCGCTGGTAAACTCTGAAAAATCCAGTGCATCTCTAACTCTCTTCCTCTGTCTCTCTCACGCACGCACTTGCCACACGTGCGCGCGCATACACTGAGTAATACACAAGGCTTTCTCCAGGCGAAATCCGATTTTTGAACCTCCCTAATCCCTGGTTACAATCTGCATCATGCCATCAGTGAGAGAAAGAGAGGGAGTGGAAGAGGGGTGGGGGGGGGGGGGGGAGTGAGGCTTCCTGTCCCGGGATCCTCGCTGAAGCCCCGCCCCTTGCAGCCTGCCAATGGTGGCGCCAGCACACACATGAAGCATGATTTCCAACAGTTGACACACACCTCGGTGCACACTCTAAGCCACAGAGAGGGAGGACACTGGCTGCTTGCTAATCACTGGTGGGATGGAGGGGGGCTAGCTGTGTGGGTATTCCCTGTCTTTTCCCTTTTATGTTATCTTTTCTTTTTTTTTTCTTTTTTTCTCCGATTTGCCAGCTGTTTGTGGGAAAATGATCAAAGATTCTTCGTGGGACTGGCTGGCACGCAAAAGAACTTGACAGCTGGATGTGAGTGAATTTATTAACGTGTCCACCACTGAAATGCTTCCATCAGGACATCCCCGGCTCCATCATCTAGGCCCTCTGATGCCCTCATGACTGCAGGCCGCCTGGCCCCCAACCGCCCCACCTACTGCTGCTGCCGCTGTGGGAAACGTTCGGACGAATCCAGGTGCTGCTGACCTGGGACACCTCCACCCTTGATGCATGGAACCCTACAGGACTGGGGGTGAAGGAATCAGGAGGAACATGCTCCTCTGGTGGATCTTACTACTTTTCTCCCATGGATTTGTATTCCACAACGCCCGAGGGGAACTTCCTTTTATAACTGGGAATGATGCTGCTATGCTGGTCAACTGGTGAGTCTCAGAAGAAATCTTCCTGCTTTGTCTCACACATTGAAGGTTCACAAAGAAGTTCAAACAACTTTTTATCCTCTGAAAATGAAAGTATCCCTTACATGCTCCTCTTTTAAGTCCCATACCTTCCTACAGAGTGAAAATACACTGTAAAAAATGGCAGAAAAATACTATGAAATAAGAAAAAATTAATTGTAAAATATATTTTATGAATTTATGTATACTATAGGGCAGAATAAATATAATCACAATTCTAAACTTGATTTTAGGCGTTTAATTTTTTAAATTACAATTTAGTGAAATATCTGAAAATATGTTTTGTTTTTTGATAAAAGGAAATTTTATATACAGTTACCGTTTTTGTTATTTTACAATAGATATGTGACAGTATTACCATAATCTTATTGGTACTTCTCTAGTTTTAATAAATACAGGCAAAAAAACTGTGAAATAATACAGAAAAATCTGTAATGTAACAGATTTTTTTTTACAGTGATTATCACTGTTGCTATGGTAAGTCTTATCCTCTTGCACAGTTAGGCGGTTACTTAAGGAGAGTTTTGCTCCGAGAGACAGAAGGGTTCATGTCCTTAAATGTGTTGGGTATTTACAGAATAACTCCTGGACTTATCTCCTCTCTCATGACTCTAAATAGGAGTTTTGTCTAAAATTAGATGCTCTAATTAAACGTTGACACCATTGTAAATGTCCAAAGCTTTAATCTGTGAGCTCCAACACATGGAGTTTCCATGTTTATCAGAAACTATTCAAAGTTGATTATATCAATATATTTATATATATAAAAAAATAAGTTGACCAAGTTTGAGAAGCAGAATTGATCGGTTGAGATGGGCAAAGCTGGTTTCGAATTGACCGAGGGGAGACTAATTTTATAGTTGAGCTACAAAAAGACAAAGCCAGACTAAATTAAGTGACCACTGCTTTAAATTTCAGGTGATCAAGTTCTTCATTACTCTGTCTAGACCAAATTAAACAGCTGGAAACTGTCAATCAAGCGGACCAATCAGCTAACTCCTTGTGAGCGTGACTCACACTGCTGGACTTCTAGGGTGCGTTTATCTGAGCTAATATCCCACCTTGATTGCTGCTGGTTTTATATTTAACCTTGCATATCAAGACATCGTGAACTGAAGAAGCTTTTCAGACATCCGCTGGGAATATTGCATTTACAGCACAAAGACACGAAGAAGCGGGAGATGAAAATGGACAGCACAGGTCTGGCAGATCTGAAAAGGCCATATTCGGTCTGTAAATGTTATTAGCAAAACAAACACAAAGTGAATTAGCCTACTGGACTGAATGTGACCCAAAAGCTCAAACTCATCAGCGATATCCACCACTGATTTGGACGGTTTCCAGACAAAAGCTTTGGGCTGCATGAATGATGATTTCCTGCCTTTAGTCCTACTAAGTATCTCATTCTCAGATAATGTTTTGCCGTTTTGTTGTCACGACACCAGATGGTGGGTCCATGATAAGGACAAAGTGGGTAAAATCAACAGTTTGGCAAATAAACTCAATGACTTTGGAAGTGGAAACTTGAACGTAGAGTCCTTTAGCTGCTCACAAAATGGCCATTTTTATGCATTTTGTCTACCAAAAACATCTGGGTAAAGATGCTAATGCCATTGCGTTGCTATGGGAATACAATGAAGGATTTTGTGGTGATTGTGGAGTAAGAATAGCTACAAAGTGAGGGTTTTCCTCTTTTTCTTTGGGAATTGGGCAACAGTATTCACGTGAGGTTAAGCTAGTCATTGATTAACAGGTCTTCTAATCAGCACCTGGTCACCACAGCAGACAATCCAACCAAATATAGCTGAAACCACTGAGTCAGGCAACAAAACGAAGTTTCAGCCGTGCAAAAAGGAAGAAGAAGAAACGGGGGAAATCCAGACTTTTAATAATGATTCTACTAGAAGCTAGAGGGAAGTGTATTACAGTTCTGCTTTACATAAGAGTATTAAACAGATGCCTTTCAACCCCCTCCCCGCCAACCCTCCCCGCTCTCCACATGCCAGAGCGAAGGCTGTCCAATCCCAACATACAGACACACAAACATTTCTCCTTCCAGCTTTGTGAGGACCTAACCTAAATTTAAGTCCGACTGCTTCCTCTCTGGTAATCTTAGGAATTAAACGTCTCCAATCGCTGCCAAGTAGAAATAAACCGTCTGTTGCGCTCATAAAAAGACCAAACTCCAGGTTTGTCGTGCTTCCTGTTAATGTGACCTCATTTTCTGTTTGCATCCATCATTGTGAGGACATTTGGCATCCACAAAGATAAATTTACTAGTGCAGATACACTCAGTGACAGCCACCCAACCAATCCCTCACTGATCTGTGATGTCATCTTCTTATGCAAAAGCTGATGGGTGGTTGGATGTGGGGGGGATTAACCCTGGATCTCAGGTCTCTCTGGCTTTGTATGTGTGTGTGCGTGCGCGCATGGGCTCATGCAGGGATAAGTGTTGTTTGACAGGGCTGTCCGGGCCTGTAGACAGCTGGTTGTGTGACGGATAGGCTACTCTCCTCCAGTGGCCTCCACTCATTGACTCTGATCTCCTGATAATGTTTCATGCATTTAGTCTCCGCCTCACGCGCCCCATTTCCTGGCGCAGCGTTCATCTTTTCTAATCTAGAATTAGTTACATCATGTTACTTGGTATTACACTTATTGTGCACCCCATCCTGTTTGAGCTTGCTCATGGGATAGGTGGCAGGGAAGTGAAATCACTTTAACCCGACGGTTTCCCAAAATAAACAACTGGTCATTCCATGTCTTTGTTTGAGGTGTTCTTCATAAATCGGTTGTTCTGCCACCTTTGGTAGCAAAACACAAACTAATTCAGTATGATGTCGTTACTTGCTCTAAGTCTGAGGTAGCAAAACCAAACCAGTTCCAAATAAGCTCTACTTGTGGGTCATTCTTAGACCTTAGAGTTACTGTGAGGATGTATATTTCATCTCTTTGAACAGCAAAATTACAGAAATATTTGTGCATGTGGCTTAAAAAAGTGCATCTTTTAGGAAATACACAATGTTTAAGTATAACAATATAGTGTACATTCTATAGGAGGGACATTGGAATAATTTGTTTTCTAATGATACCCTGTAAAGCAAGTGTATCGTTTATATTTTAGTTTAGGGGCCACATTCAGTGCAATTTGATAGAGCAGGCAAGACATATTGGAACTAAGCAGCCACTTAGGGCCCCATCCCGAAGTGTAGTTGAAATATCAAGAAATCTTCGTTTAAAAGAAGAAAATTAGAAAATACATCATTGAATAATTTAAATAAAAATGGTAAAATACACAAAAATGTAATTATATACCATTGTCATCATGTTTGCATGCCAATTAATATTACTGGTTTAATCCATTCC
>JBBBVU010000026.1:13680380-13696320 GCA_037177055.1 Atherinosoma microstoma | reverse complement strand
GATAGATAGATAGATAGATAGATAGATAGATAGATAGATAGATAGATAGATAGATACTTTATTGATCCCGAAGGAAAACTTTAGCAGCAGTACAAAGACAAATAAAATACTATGTAATAAAATCTAAAATTGAAATTAAATTGAAATTAAATGTGCAGACTTTTGCCCTAGTTCTGTTGTAAAAGTAATCTTGATTGGGGCACACTCTTGTGACTGTCAGGCTGTAGTTAGTATTGATAGAGTGGAAAGCTGTTCATCACCTAGCATAAACCCCAGGACAGACCAGCATATGGAAACTGATGGGAAATCTGAAGTTGACAATATGCCTGACCATGCAGAAAAATCAACATCACTAAAAACTTAAGTATTGTTTTAACCACTGAGCGGCCATTTCTAGCCCGTCTCCCAACCTGTGTGAAAAATGACTGAAAGGAGATACAATAGAAGTGCTCAAATGTTAAAAAATCAAGCCATCATTTGTCTTTAAGAAACAGTAGAAGCATGAAAGACTCTTAGAGAGTGGGTAACAGAGGTTTCAACCTATCGGGTATCTGCCTATAACGGCTATCATTGAGCCTATATGCATTAAGCTAGCAGTGTGTTGTGAGAAGTGGGTAGTTTATGAATTATCCATGGAGACAAATGCAGAGAAATTTGCTCCAAAAAACCAATTGCTTTTGTTCTGAGTAAGTGCCTTGAAATGTGGTGCCTGCCCAGTAACGTTTAGTAGAGAAGGGATATGAGCTGTCACCGGCACACTTTTATGGGGTAGAAATGTGTTTGAGTGAGATAGGTTGTATTATCTGTAAAGTGCTTGTATGCGAGGGCTTCTGAGTGTTAGTATGCCGTATGTTCATGTTAATCAGCATGTTTAATACACAGGAATTTGCAGGGATGTAGGGTAAATGGATAGTGTGTAGTATACTGGGATTTTTTTCTTTATGTTGTTTGTCATAGTGAATATAAATATGGTCTTATTACAAAACATTTATTTCTGTCCAGTTGTGTTCATTTTGGGGGAATGGTGGCTTAGTGGTTACAAAGGTGAGCCCCATTGCTCTACATCAAGAGATGGGTTAAATGTAGAGCTGAGGTTCCCAAGTGGGATTGATAAAGTAAAAATGATAATTATCTTCACCGAACAGTGGTTTTCTTATGGCTACAGAGCTGTTGAGTCCCAGTCCCTTGAGTTCCCTTTTTTTTTTTCGGGTGCGGTGTTTATAATATATAAACAGTACAATATATCATAAGTAGCAATATAGGCCTAACTATGTAAATGTTATTCCTAAACCTAACCAATTGCAACTGACAGTAAAGTCAAAAAGAAAATGGTTCTTGTTGGATAAGCTTGGTTCTCTTGGGGGGGGTGATACCACCCTCCACCCCTCCTACTTCCTGATTATCATAAGGATGTTCAGATAAATAAAAGTTGCGCATTATCATATTCATACAAAATATAGTGTAAAATTCACACGACACGTCGTGTTTTTGATTCAGCTTCACTTGATGCAAAATGCCCTTAGACTACATGCTAACCTTTGTGTAAAAAATTGCATATCGAGCAAAAATCTATGTTTTTCTTCGCTAGATTTTATTTCACAGTGTCAAAATGAGTGTGTAGTTTCAATATCTAAAACTAAACCACTGATCCATAAGCTGTTGAACTGATACAGAAGTAATCTGAGACAGTCTTGCACATTTTTCAATAATTTCCTCAATTCCCTCCCTGGCCTGATTGACCAGTTTGAACAAAGAAAGCTACAAAGAAGTTACTATAAAATTTTATATAACAGGTGTTTAACTTTATCACTGTGTTTTCTTGCTTAAGTGGGTAATGAATTGCATTTGCCTAAGAAGTCAGAGGTCGTAACTGGGAATCACAAAACATCCATGTTGCATGTATTCCAGTTACAAGTTGATAAACTGTGAGGATGATCTTGTTGCACTAACTAACCAGGTAAGCTATTATTTACAATAGAAGTTGAGATGAAAGCGTGTTGAACTGAAGTCAATCAAACTGAATCAAACTGTATTAAAGCGTGCTTTCACACAGATACGGTTCTAGTTCTGGCACCGGTTCCTTTGTCCAGTTTCAGAACCTCTGTATTTTCTAGTAATCTGGCCCACACTCACACCAGTTTAATCTTAGGACTTAGGAGATCTTAGGATGTCGACACAAGCTGATATAAATCTCTTACCGAAATTGAAATTGGTTGCCAGGCAACATAACGCAGTGACAATCTTGTTTAACTCTGAACTAATTATTCCAGTGTTTCATTCAACTAAATTAGCCGATCTGAACTTTATTTTCAACAGTCGTCCGACTGTTTTCATGGGTGTAGGGCCAGGCGGGGACGGCGGTACTTGGTCGGCTTCTTCGGTTGTAGCTTCTGCGGTGGATAACACATTTGTCCTAGTCTTTTTTTTTCTTTTGCGCTAGTCCTCCTTCACTCTCTGAGTCTGATTGATTATTTGGTCTGATGTTCGCTTTTTTTTTCTTTGCAAACTTTATTAAAAGAGTGTATGAACACTGAACTTCTTCCTGTTGTTGTGAATATACGGCACGCTGTAGTCAACAATATGTAGCGCGATTCATTACTTATGGGAAACGTTTCAAGAGCAACATCAATTTACCTCAAAGCAACACAGAACAAGGGAGAAGTGGGTGTAATGTGGAAGGTGTAGCTGGTGCTGGAGCCAACCAATAGAAACTCTTCTCTCATCCACCAGCCTAAGCCCCGCCCATCAAGTGCAGTTGAATTTGCAAGCAAAGAGGACTGATTTATGGGCAAAATGGTCGTATGTTTTTACTTACAAACATTAGTTTTAATTGAAGTTGAAGAATATACAGTATCTCATATTTTGTTTTTCAACTGCACCCTGTTCTGTTTTGATCTCAAAATAGAATAAATTGATTGCCACTTACTCTCTTTTGCTCTTATATCTCTTTTTTGGTTTCAAATCTATTCTATTTGATTGAATAACAAAGCAACTAAATTCTTTCCAAAGATTAGGATCACCGCCTGGATCCAGGATTTTTTTTAAAGGATTATTTACTATGGGGAGATAGGGATCGTTTTACCATTAGAGCTTCTAACTAAATGCACAAAATCATTGGCAACAAAAAAAAAAAAAACAATGGCTAAGCAGAGGGCTGCATTCTCTGAGTGCCTTTAGTCAACATACGTAGCTATCACCATTATTTATGTTGGATTTAAAGGCTGGAGCTGTTGGGGCTCCTCCGAGTTTCTGAGCTGGGAATCAGGAGGGTTTTCCAGTTGATTCTAACTACTGGGAGCTTGGATATTCTGACATCCAAGAAATAAAATGCACTAAGTCACCCCAAAGCATATGAATATGGATTTTGATACAGGTTACTATCGCAACGATCAAGGTTTGAAAGCATTCAAGCCAGCCTTACTTAATCAATTCCAGTTTTGTGCGAATTTTCAAAAATATTTCAGTCTTTTTGGACTCATTAAAGCACCGGTAACGTTGAAAAATGTGTAAAATATGTCGCTGTAAGAAAGGAGGGAAAATGTATCGTTTGTTTTAAAGACGGAAGACAGAAAACAAAATGAGAAACACAGTGAAAGAGGACATTTGCTGTTGCTGTTTGTAACCTGCAAATACCCAGATGGCCAGTGTGTGTGTATGTGTGTGTGTCAGTGTGTGAGTTTATGTAGGAAACAACATCAGTGCCTCTTGTGGTTAAGCTCTGCTGGTAATGACGAGCAGAGTAGTGTAACAATCAGACGATTAAAAGCCGTCTACTGCTGATTCCAGCTTACAGAGGCAAAAGAAACCAATGCCACTGTTAAGACTGTTGGAGCACAAGCTCTCTCGCCCTCTTTCTGACACACTCGCACAATAAAAAGGCATGTTTTTGCATTCAGATATGAATCTATAGATTTCCATAAAGTCACACTTGTGGAAATGTACAAAAACTGTTGTACAATCTCCTACTGGTTAAGCCTGGAGGTTAAAGGTCAGCATTACTTCCCAGTATGTGTGCGTGCGTGTGTGTGTGTGTGTGTTCATCTGTGACAAAGAAGCGGCTATAAATATACCCTTCTTTGGCTATGTTTCTATGTCAGAGTGGTTGCATATAGATAATCCACCCTTCATCCGGCATTATTCTTCCAGTCTGTGGCGCCACTATCATTAGTGATACAGTCACCTCTTGGACCTACAGCCAGTGAACTCTGAAAGTGAAGACGGAATTATTCTAATTCTCCAGTTGTAAGGTCACTCGGAGATTTTGGTTGCAAGGAAAACAACTAGTTGACTCAGGTATTGCTTTTGTCCGCTAAAACCAAAACCTTATGTCGCAATTATAGATAGATAGATAAATACTTTATTGATCCTGAGGGAAGTTGTAACGAAATAAACAAAGAAATCCAGATGAAAATAGAAGAATAAAGTTTCTTAAATTCCGTGTGGTCATTTTTGCATTTTTTTGCAAAAACCAACAGAAAATGTATTTCTACAAAGGCTCACCCTGCCTTGTAGATGATTCATTCCATATTCTTATATGCACATCTTGAATGTTCATCATCATCATCGTCAATTAATTTATAAATCACTTTAATACAAGCCACGACTGAAACGACCACTCTCATATATAAGCAAACGGTCATTTTGGAAGGGGGTGAGTTATGAAGGAAGCTTTAAGATATAACATTCCTAATGATCCCTGGTTAAAATGGATACCAGAAGAAGTAATAGATAAAGGAGAAAGATATCTAATATCTGGCTAAGAAGGCCATTAAAGGCAGACCCACCTGGATTGAACCACTGACCTACAGTCTACGACTTAAAACAGAGCTCTGATGGACAAAATGGCAACTTTATGTGAAGAAATCGTGCTTTCCCCCTTGTTATTCTTTTCTTTATTATCAATTTTGTACTTGTTTTCATTTTTTGTTAGCCACTGATCAAAAATAAAGTAATAATATTTTTTTTTAAATGCATTAAAACAACATAAAACAATTCAAATGAATAGAGTACAATAAAAGTAGTAAAATAGATAAAGTCAAATCCAAACAATAGAAAAGAAACTGAAAACTAAATCACATCAAGGCCAATGAGTAAAAGGGAGTTTGGGCAAAGGTAGGTCGAACCATAATTCAGGGGTATCGATAGAGAAGGCCCAATCCCCTCTGAGCTCGAGGGACAACCAGGAGCAGCTGGTCAGCTGACCTGAAAGGCTGAGTGGAAGTATAACGGTGGAGAAGTTGGAGAACTTAAAACTTTAAAAACAAACAGAAGGACTTTTAAATGGACTCAAAATGTTCATTGCCATAGTTCTTAAACTGTGTTATGCATGTCACTGGTTGTAGATGCGCTCCCTCTACAGGTGCGCTGAAGAATTTTCCGATATCAACCAGTTTCCACATGACAGAGCGCAATCTGTACGCTCTTTACGGATAGATATTTTTGTACTTTCAAATAAAAACGATCATATCTGGTTTTCCTTTGCTCCATCAACTTCAGGCAGAAACTGGGAGCTTTTCATATCTAAACATGGGACTGTTCGCAGACTCGATAATAAAATGAAATAAAATAGGTTAAAGTAAAAAGATATTGATCATATAGCCGAGGTTGTGCTGTATTATTATTTTTGTGCATTATTTTTATGTGTTTTCTTTTGTCTTTAAAGGCAAAATCAAAAGTACTCAACCAAAATAATCTCAGACCCTTCCAGGTTATAAGGACTTTGCTGGGGATTACCCTTGAGTTGTGCGACCAAGTTTAAATGTCACTTCTGGTGATAACCACCACCACTTAACAATAAATAATAGCTACGTCTCTCTGGTGTGTGCCTGAAGTTAAAAGGGTCGGCCTCTTCCACGGTATTCTAATGACAGTCATAAAGGTGATACTTCTCGGAGAGCCTGATACCTCTTGAGATTACTTGATGGGAGAAATGTGGGAGCCACTGGTTTAATGTGCAGTATAATGACAATGATCATTGTTCTTCTTTATATGGACCTGAAAGGACACATATGAGAACCTCATGTAAACATGGTTTACTAATCACCTCTCAAGGTTAAGGCTTAAGTAAGATTATGTTTAAGTTTAGGATTAGGCATTATATTGTGATGGTAGGGTAGATGCATGTGTGTGTTTGTGTGTGTCCTTGTTTTTTTAACCTCCCCTTGTGGGGACCAAAGTCTCCTAACAAGATAGAAATTCATTCTTCAATCCTGATCCTGATTAAAGCGATGGAGCGAACCATGACTAGGGTAGTGTTCAGGTTTGGGTTTGGTTGTGCATGGTGAATAAATGCAGTTGGTGCAATGTCTTAATAAGGACAGTTGCACAAGGTTCTTTGTGTTTGGCTCTGATTTATCATCAGATCGCTGCCAGAAACGATAGTTCACAATGAGGTTACTTTTAATAATAAATGATCTCCGTCTGGAGATTTGCTTTTTAGATATTTTTTTCCCTCTTTTTAAAAATCTGATTTAAAACAGAAAGATTTCACCCTGCATTATTTAAGAAAAAAAGTCTTCATCTGCATTAAGAAAAAAAGAGAAGAAGAAACATTTGCTACATGCATGCACTACATTCTTGCCCTTGTTTTAACATGGACATTCTGCAGTACACCAGTCTAACCACTGGGTGTCTCTGTTTTCCTGCAGTCTGAGCCAGACATTGAGGCAGCTCTGTGCATTCAAAGCTGTTACCTATTCTCATCTGTACCTTGAACCTCTGTACTTCTCTGTGCTAATACATGAATATAAACACTATTTCATAAAGTGCTGCCAACCTTGGGAGGCTTTTTACTGGGTTTATTGTGACTTCTTAGTCATAGTTCATCACATGTTCCTGTCGGTCTTTGCTGTGGCCTACCTCATGGTGTAAAGCAAAGTGCCGTCGTCCTGCAGCCTCAGCAGCTTGTTGGGCGTGGTCATGTTATGAGCAATAGACTTCTTGCCATTAAGGAAGAAGGTGTCGGGGGTCCAGATGTTGCTGGCAAGCAGGTTGTTTAATGGCAGCATCTCCATGGGCCCTTTGAAGCAAAGACGCTCATCTTTCCAGCTCTGACGGAAGAACACGTCTATAGTGTATTCCTAAAAACAAACAGCCAGAGAAACAAAGATTTTGTTTGGGTTTTAAGAAGCCAGAAGAAACTGGCTGGTGGTGCACTTTTGTTTCATTGGACAGACGTACATTAAGGACATTTTTCATTAATGGTATTTTGGGGCTTGTTTTTGCCTTAAATTTCGCTTTATCTAGAGCATAAAATGAATTTATTGACAAAGAAAAGCTCATTTAACTTCACAAGACTGGAAAACAATCCACCCTCAACGTTTCCATTAGTCATCTTAGATATTAGAAATGCAGGGATCGGACATTACAGTGTTTATATCCATCACAAACGTGCTCGTGTGTGAAATATTGACTCGCTTCAAGCTCTGATAAACAAATGACCGTGAAACAGAAACAAAGCAGCATCCAGCAGAATGAAGACGCTGTTAGCAGACTGACGTATGAGCTCTTTTGGACTGAAGAAACATTCAAGTTTCTCATAACAATCCATTCATCAGTCACGCCCCTCTGACAGGTCCTCTTTCTGGTCGATTATAGCAAAGTGGCAAGTTTGATAACTGCCCTGTCAAAGTGTGCCAAGGATATGGCAGAACCTAATGGAAGATTTAATGAAAGAGTAGATTTAAGGCATTCTGCTCCCCAGGTAGAACCTCATAGTTCATAGGAGACGAAATTAATGAAGAGGTAAATCATTTGGAACAAAGTTGGAATGGGCCAGCCACATTGCGTTAAATCTTAAAAGTTTAGCACACCCACATGAATTTAATCTTATTTGCAAGAGGCCAAAAAGAAAAAAAGGCCAATCTTCAGAGACACAACTAGGATATGAGCATACTTCCAGGGAGCAGTGGTACCCGTCTCGTGAAATGTAAATATAGGCTTTGATCTATGAATAAATTGGGGATGTTTGTATGTGATTCTCCAGCTTAGCCAATTTGTTTTTGTGTGTGGCTAAAGTGTTTGTTGTGGACAAACTCACCATCTCTGTATCAGACACGGGGCCGAAGCTGGTGACAAAAATGTTCGTCTTGATCTCCGTGACGTTCTCTGTTGAGGGGAATAAGGTTTTAAAGGATGAGATTGAGGGATAGGACAGAATTCAGTTGGACAAATACAAAGCAGATGATGTTTTTGGTAAGACACTGCCTTCACACCCATTATAAGGTCATTTTATGGGTTTTGCATCTGTTTATGCACAATCCTGTGTGATTTCGTAAATGTACTCCAAGGCTAGAGAATGTACGGGCGTGCATAGTCCGTCTCCTGGATCTGGACTATGCACGCCATCAGATCGTTCTCCTAGAGGAGACTCTGTATCTTCATCTAAAGCAGAGATCTCAAACTCTGGTCTTTGAAGACCACTGTCCTGCAGGTTTTTGATGTTTCCCTGATTTAAACAGTTTAGGTCATTGTGTAAACAACATTCATTTGAAACAAGTGAGTAGAGGCAGGGAAATATCTAAAACCTGTAGGACAATGGTTTTCAAAGGGCTGGAGTTTGAGATCCTTGCTTTAAGCAACATACAACTGGGAAACTCGTTGCCCAGGGATACTTCCACAAGTAGAATGAGGGAGTTGAGGATCAATCCACCAACCTTCCCATGGAAGGATGGCCATCTTCCCCACCGAGTTGCAGTCACCTCAAAGAAGACAACACCTATCTGACTTGGGTGTGAAACTCTTGTCCGATTTAACAGGGGCGTTGCTAGATGTAGGGCTTCTACTGGGCCACATTTTGAGCTCGTATGAATTTTGGTGGTTTGCTTTGAAAAACCAGCATAATAAAAGTCAATTGGTTAGACTTCACTCATTATTTTCTTTTGTAGAAAAAGAAACCCATTAGCGGTTGTTCAAAATATGTTTTTAACAAATGTGCCATTAAAAAAATGTCGTTGGAATTTCTTCTCCAGTTAATATCCACAGAGTCATGTTTGCTATTGAACCTCTTGTCTTACTGTGGACTTACTCTACTCTCTAACTTATAATAAGCAGGATGTATGACTTTCTGATACATGGTACCCGAAAACTTTAGTGTTTCTAGTTAATGCGCTGAATTAGATAATTAAATTATAGTTAGAAGACAGCCCTAATAGTTTTTATAAAACATTACATTTGAATCAAATGCACCAATAGTAGAACATATAATAATTATGACCTTAAAGTTAAATTGTTCTCCTCTGTTCATTTCGACCTCCTGTAAAGTTATCATTTGAGATCTGTTGCATTCAGTTTGTCAGATAGCTCAGGAACAGTAACGTCCTCACGGCCCTGATGTTAAAATGAATCCATTGACAGTAAATATGCCATGATTGATCACTGGGTAAAGGCTAAAATATCAACACAAAGTTAAACTGTTCTTACAGCTAGCTCTGTGACATGTTCGTGTTAAATAATCCGGGGTAATAGTGAATTTCAGATAGGAAATAATCTGTGTTGTCCGGCAACATCTTTGCCCTTAAAATGCAATTAAAAACTAGAGTGAATGTTTAACATTTTATCCAATCATTTTCGACAGTAATAGATGAACGAGACCTTGAAGATATCAAATTCTGAAGCAAGCATTGATTGCTTATAACTCGGGTGCAAACAAGAGTTGAGACACTAATCAATAAAATGAGCAACCAAGATCAATATCAGCAAGTCCAACGACAGTATATAATAGAACTCGCACTAATCCGCCTGATCCATGATTTCTCTATGATGTGAACAAGCCGATCACCTTCTTTAAGTCATTGTGCCCTCATAAGCAGAGAAATACAGAAATATCAAGTTTGCCCTTACAGAAAAAACGCGTGAATTTCACATGTAACTGAATGAGGTGGCAAACATGGAAGCTACGTTTGCAAACATGTGGTTTTGGAACACCTTCTTTTGATCCACATGGGAAGAACATATAAATCACATGTGGATCATATGTGGTGACACATGGGTTTTATCTGTTCTTCACATCTGGATCACATGAGAATTGCTTGGTTGATACATGTGATCCACATGTGAAGAACATGTGAAGCATGTGGTTCACATGTTAATCACAGGAGGATTTACTATTTTTTTCTCAAGTGGATCGGATGTGGTTGACACGCAAGGTTAACATAACACATAAACCACATGCGTCAACAAAATGTGATGTACATGTGAACTACATGTGACTCACATCTGGATCACATGGGAATTGCGTGGCTTCACATTTGCTCGACATATGTCCTCCACGTGTAAATCAAAAGGGGTTTATATGTTTTTTGCGTGTTCTTGACGTGTAAATGATGTGGTTTCACATTTGGTCGACACGTGATTCACATGTGACTCACATGTGAATCACAAGGATGTGGATAAACACATGGGGTTAACATATAAACCCTATGTGTCAACAACATGTGATTCACATGATTCACATGTGAATCAGTGTCAACCAAATGTGAAACCATGTGGTACATCACATGTAAATCACATGAAAAACTCTAAAACCACACGTTTACATGTGCATGTACACGTAGACCACATGTGGTTTTTTTCTGTAAGGGTGGCTTTGGAACGCTGCGACTGGTTTGTTCCGTTTCAGGCCTCAGTCTTTTTCAAGTATGTATTTATAGGCCCTCTTGTCAAGGGTAGCAACCGTTACCAGGATGTGAGAGCAAGGTTTTTTTGCCATGACACATCATGGCAGTGGATGTGAAAGAGCCCATTGTTTGCTCCTTTTTTTGGGGGACAACTATAGCACACATATAACAAAGGTGAACAGAGACTAATCATCTTTTAGAAATTTGAGGGGAAAAATTGTAGTAAAAGGAGGAGCGAATGAAAAGATTCCCTCTCAGAAGTCCTCGTCTGAATGGGAGTTTGTTGGCTCTCAAGGTTATCGCCTGTTGCCACGGTGAGGAGCGTGAATAAAACACCACACAGAGCTGCGTTCTGGCTGCTGAGAGGGCATCTCCATTGATTTACCTTTGCTGCGTATAACTAAAGATGCATTCAAGACCCTCCCTCAGCATCTGACACCTACACGTGTTCGCCTTCACCTTTTACGAACATGTGACATGTGAGGGTGTAAATATACTGATATGTTAAGCAAACCTCCGAGCCCTGGCCGAAGCCTGTTGTCGTAACCATCCAGGAGCCCGTCCAGGATGCGAGTGAAGACGGTGCTGTTGTCGTTGGTGCCCGTCTCCTTCTGAGCTTCTGAAGAAGACTGGCAGATACTAGGAGGTACGAGGGAGTAAAGAAGACATTGATATTGGTTATTGTGATTAATTAGCTGGCCACATCAAGGACAGGCTTGTTGTGATTAATTATTGAACATAAGTACTGCTTATGACTACCAGTAGAGTTAATTAAGGCTTAGATGTTTGATCCAAACGCAAACAAACAAGCTTTCTCTTTAAATATGGCGCAAGGCGAGGCGTTGTGTTGTAGATGAGCATTTTATTCAACTAAGTTTTGAGATGTTTTGAGATTTTAATCCAAGTCACTGATCTTTTCAGATGCGAGTGCACTATTGCAGTAATTTACAGCCCTCTTTCTTCGTCTTCTCTTTTCTTTTTTTTTACGGCTTTCTTTGAATGTAAGACAGCCACTTAAGCAGTGCTGTGAGCAGAGGGCAGCTCAGATACGCAATCAATCCTCAAAAGAGGGGCAGAGCTGGCAGAAATGTGCAGCAAAAGATACATTGAAACTCACAAAGTGAAAATGGAAAGGACACAATTTATGATTGCAACTAAAACTAAAATTAAACTTTTTCATCCAGCATTAGTTTTTGGACAAAAGGTTTTAATTTGTTTACTTTAAGTAGCTTTAATAAGCAGATAAATCCCACTTTAAACTGTGAAACAAGTGTTTTAAATGTTTTATTTCTTGCTTTACCTATTTTGGCTTCCACACAAGAGCAGGAGGGAGAGGATGAGCTTTGCCATGGCTGGAATTGGGCTTGCTTTGTTATTGAGAGCTGTCACAAACATCTAGAGAAAGAAATAGAATTTAAAAAAGCAAGAAAAGACAGAATTTTTTATTGTTATTCAAAGATAAAGTAAGCGATAGAGCAATAAGGCAGTAAAATCATCATAAGAAAACTCTTAACCTTGCTGCGTACAGAGGCAGACGACCACTAAATCAAGCAGCGGGACAATCTGTGCATCAATGAGGCTGCAATCTGCAACTTCAACATCCAAAACCTCAGCCGGAATATCACAGGTTGAAAAGCGGGATTGATGCCTTGTAGAAATAAATAAATAAACAAACAGAATAAATAGAAGCAGGCTAATTGTTTCTGCAGTATGATTCCCATTGTGTAAAGCTGCAACTGCGTTTGAATCCAAGCACATTACAATTCATATGGGCTATCCCTCTCCTCCAGCATTACCTTCTCTATTCTCTCCATAACCCAAAATATAAAGATGAATCTTATCCATGTGCGCTGATAATCATGTAAAAAAAAGCCAGAAAGAAAAGGGCTACCTGGACGCGGATCAATCACAACCAAGGTTTTGGGGTTGTCCCACCCCCCCAAAAAAAAAAACAGCGACCGGAGGTTGGGGGCTCTCCTTCGGCGGTGCTGAAACAGAACTGGGCGATCACCTAATCCCCGTGCTTGTCGGTCGTCTCACCTCCTCCTCCTCTTTAGCTTCTCCACCATGGCTTGTTTCTGCTCTCTCTCTCTCTCTCTCTCTCTCTTTCTCTCTGTCAATCAGGCGGTTTGTAGTAGTCTGTCTGCTCCTCTCCTCCTATCGGCTTTGCCTGCTTAGCGCCTGCCGCACCGCGTCTTCCGCATCGCCTCCAGAGGTGTTGCAGCGGCGGCGGCAATCACAAGCGCTTCCTCTTCTGTCTCGTCCGTCAGCCTCAGAGGAGTCTGACTTTACTCCATATTTATCGCTGTTCCGCTTGCAAGAAAAATTTAATGCTGCAGCAGCGCTAATGATTTTAAAATAGGTGTTCGCCATTGGTTGGTTTGGAGGAGGAAGAGGTGCCCATGGCAGCAACTGATGGCAACCAATTCGGGTCCGAGTTTCTGAAATGAAACATCATGCTGGTGGTTTATGAACAAGTCAGGCTATTAAAGACGCATAAAAACAAGCAGGGCTCTACACACAATAACTTTATGACTTGTATTGAGCATGAAATGTTCCCCACTGCCACTTAGAGTAGAAGATTTTGTCTGGTTTAGCCATGTTTGTTGATTGCTTTTACATATTTAGCCTTAACTGGGCTATATTTCTAACATTCTTTTATAAAAGTTACTTTTAAAAAGACTTTAAAACTGTTTTAAACTTCCAGGTATCAGCCATTACCTTCCATTATTATGATAGCATATGGATTAGCATATGGAAGTTATTTAGCTTAAAGACTAGCCTACACTATGATTTAGCCTTCAAACATTATAATTAGCTAGTAGTTGCTAATATAGTTAGCTAGCAATAGCATTGGTATTTTAACTGTTCTTTTTTATTATTAACAAAAGTGATTATTACAGTCCTCCGTTATAGCTAACCATTGTCAACATTTTAATTGTTTTAGATATTTATAAGCTTTGCATACAACAGATTAGTGGCGGTTTCCCAGTTTAAACTTTCAGTTTTAAACAGTTGTCGGCCATTACTTTAAACTAATCGATGGCATATCCATTACAAGAACTAGTATCCATTAATTAGCCTATGCTGCTTAAAACTACACTATAACTGTATTTCTAAGCTTTATAGTTATGCTCATAGTATAGTTAGCTAATAGATACCTTGCTAACAGTAGAATTACTATTTTAACTAATATTTCATTTATTTGAACAAAAGTTGATTATTTCAGTCTTTTGTTACTTAAAGCTAATAATTTTAAGCATTTTATTTAGCATAGCCAAAGAGACCTGTAGCCAGTTTAGCAGTTTAAAATTGGAAGTTTAAATGGTTTTAAACAATTATCAGCCATTGTTTTCCATCAATTATTATGAAAGCATATCCACTATCACATTAAATTGCTTCCATGCTAAATTTAGCTTCAAATTACACTCTTAGTTTTTGAACTTCATTGTTAGCTAATGCTTTGCTAACAGTAGCATTGCTATTTTAGGCCTAATAGTTTACATATTTTTTTACAAAGTTTATTATTTCATGCTTCTGTTACTCACAGAAAACCATTTAAATATTTTTGTTAATTAGTTTCATATATTCAGCCATAATTCTGAGCTAAATTTCAATGTCTTCGCTACAATTTTGTTTAAAAAAGATAAGCAACCCCTTTCACAGTTTAAAAGCATTTTAAACAAATGTTAGCCATTACCTACTGTGAATTATCATGGTTATATATCCATTACTAGAACTACAATAATTAGCTACCATGTGAAGTCATTTTGATGAAAAAACATACTAAGTTAGATTTTCAACTTTAGTGTTAGCCAATTGTTTTGCTAACATCAACATTACTAACGGTTAATTTACATATCTTATTTTTTTTCCAATAGCTAATTGATTATTGAAATTCTTCATTACTTATAGCTAAATCATATTGTTTCTTTTTTCTGTAGATATTTAATTACTGTGAAATTTTAGCCAAATAATTAGGCTACTTTAAACTGAAGTTCAACCTAGCTTTGTGTTAGCTTTAAGCTAGCCAGTTTTGGCTTTACCACCATAAACCAGGGTGAGACTCAGCTGCTCCAAGTTGTCTTATACTCAAAAACCAAGATGAAAAGAAAAAAAAAAGAAATGTTTAAATTATGACCATTGATGTGTTTTGAGGCCAGAAATTTTGAATAAAGAGAATTGTTAATCGAGGATGGGCTATTGCAGACAGAATCTTTTCACAAAGGTTTTTTTGTTTGTTTTTATCTTTTCACAAGTGACTGAGCTATTGGATCTGAAATTTATAACTCCTCCGTTCATTGTTGTGGGACAGGCACAAACTAAATATCTAAACTTAATGGTTTCTTTGTCAGTGTACCCAAGCGATGATATTGATTCCAAACCTTTGGCTCTCCTTCACCTATAAACTTTAATCACTAAACCATAGACTTTATAAAGGGCTTATAGATTCTGCAGACTGGCTAGATTGTATTTTTGTGCTTGGTTTAAGGGTCAATATGCAGCAACCGAGACAAGCAACACCAAATAATCTGCACACTTGGCAGAGTTAAAGCATTACTTTTCAAAATAGTGTGCCATCAAAATGTCTGTTTTCATTAAACAGGGTTATCATCCTGACGGTTGCCATAAGAGGGTAGCCGAGTTCCATGTTTCGGAGACACTAATTAGTCTCTGATGTTTAACCTTCATCTACTTTTTTAAAATTCCGTCTGGTGGCGCAGTCTGTGGCTGGGAGCTGCGGCCAGGAAACACTCTGCTGCCCCTGGGAGTCTGATTTCAGCACCAGGCCTGGTGCGGACAGCTCTCCCAGAGTGATAACCGCCTGGACAAGAGTGTGTGAGAGGCGTGAGCGCGCGCGCGCACGTGTGGAGTGGATAGTGTCTCCCAACAGTAAAAATCGACCGCCTTTCATTTGTTTCCCTGCAGGCGCTCCGCTGCTTTATATACAAACAAGCCCAACACATGATGAGGCAGAGCATCTTTGATAATGTTAAAGTTAAATATACAACAGCATGAAAAGCCTTAAAACTAACTGAGAAATGTTCCTAATTGTCTATGTAAATGGTTGCGACGTGTCGACACACTCGAGCGTTTTCATTGGCTGAATCTATTTCATGATTAATGATGTCATCACCCTTCTTTCAGGAATGCAGTTGAGGGAAACAAGAAGTTGTTCGCCATCTATGACACCAGGTGAGAAATGTGAGGGGGAGAGGGGGAGAGGGGAGGGGGGGTGGGAGGGGAGGAGGGAGGGGGGGGGGGGGGGGGGGGGGGGGGGGGGGGGGGGGGGGGGGGGGGGGGGGGGGAGGGGGGGGGGGGGG
>JBBBVU010000026.1:13661827-13680194 GCA_037177055.1 Atherinosoma microstoma | reverse complement strand
GAAAAAGGAGGATCTAGGTATGAGGTGTGTGTGTGTGTGTGTGTGTGTGTGTGTGTGGTGTTACATTGAACTGAACTGGAAGTGACAGGTGAATTAAATGGATATTATCAAGTTAGGCTGAAATTAACCTGAATTTAATTGGATTTCTTCCTAAATTGTTAGAAAAAAAAAGGTTTTAATGGAGCGCATTTTAAGTGGAATAAATTGGGTTGATTTCAATGAGATTGAACTGTACAATATTCAATTGGATTCTTTTCTTCTTTTTTTAAAAATTGAATAGGATTTGATTTTTGTCCTTTTTTTTTAGAAGGAAAGGGAGAGAAACGGAATAGTCTATTCCCCTGTTGGGATTTATGACATCTAAATCAGACTTGGTTTTCTCTATCTCTATTAAAAGAGGAATAATTAATTTCTGTTTAAAGCTCACATGAGTTCTTGCAGTGTACATGAAGAAGCCTCTGACTGAACACACTCTGAAAACAGACCAAATAAAAACAAAGAAATCCAAATAAGAAGCACAAACCAAAAGAAAAGTATAATCAACTCCTACTTTGATTCATCCCCCTCCTGAAAATCAATAAATAAACAAAGCTGGGAACTCTTTAGCAAGTTCCCTGCAGCTCCTGGTTATTTTTTACAGCGTGTTAAGTGTTGGAGCTTCCTCTCATTGAAACAACCGAGTGCCTTCACCGCCACCAGCAGCAGCAGCAGCAGCAGCCCCTGTGCATACCCTCCTCATCAATATGCGCTTCTGCTCCTGAATGTAAAAGCCTCTCACACAGTCAGAGACGGCAAAGACGAGCGGAGCCAGGATTCCGGACAGGGAGGCGATGTCAACCCACATTTCACACCTGACTCCATCCACAGCGAGCTGCTGACTTTTTCCGCGCCGAAGTCCGACTTTTTTCTTTTTTTTTTAAGGAGGGAGGGAGGGTGGGGGGGGGGAATCAATGGATTTACTCTGGATTTAAGGGGCAAGACTGTTGATTGGAGGGAGGCTCTCTCTATTGTGGCTGTAAACAGCGAGATTTTAATAATAAATAAAAAGCAATTTAGAGAAGGGATGATGTTTGTTTTGCCGAGGGTTCGTCAATTTCGCCTCTTCTCCGCGCTGGTTGTCGGTTCGATTGTGTGCTGCGCAAAGAGGTATTTATTGGCCATTTATGTTGTCTCTCTTTTATTGTACATGAGAAGTCAAGGTTATTGAGCCAAGGTGATGTTTTTTTCTCTCGTTTCTTTTGCTCCCGTTCCAGCGTCAATGAACCGGGCAACATGTCTTTCGTGAAGGAGACGGTGGATAAACTATTGAAGGGTTACGACATCCGACTGAGACCAGACTTTGGAGGTATGCGCTGCTTTTCCTCCCTCCATCCCCATCCACAACCCACCCTCCATCATTAATCCCCCCCTCTCTGCTTCATTTTTGGCGCCATCCACAGTGTTGTGGTCAGGTGTAGAGGAGTGGGCCCCAGCATGCATAATCAACTGTTTTTAACCTCTTCAGGGGCCCCTGTTGCAGTCGGCATGAGCATAGATGTGGCGAGCATAGACATGGTGTCAGAAGTCAACATGGTGAGTGGATTTACATGTGTTTACAACATAATGCATTCAGCAGGGGTGCATCTTTGCAGGGCTGGGTTTCCTGTATCTTTATCTCCAAGAACCAGAGGGTAGATTAAAGCCGCAGCCATGCTTTTACAATCAATACAATGCACATGCAATGCTCTCCATTCATTTTTTTTTCCTCATGCAGAATTCCCAGCCTTCCGATTTAACCTCCACTGCCAGGTGCAGAGTAACTGTGTCCTCCCAGGAGGCTCCTCTAAGCAGGGAAATATGATTGGATTAGCTAATTCTTGAACTAAATGCTCTCTTTTATTTTTATGCCCACCAAGTTGACACGTGTACCCACATGCAGGAAAGTAACTTCAGGCTATTGTATCTTAAAATATCAGCTGACGATGACCCAAATTGCAGTGGGAAATGAGTGCCGCCATTGGCTATGCTTCCCTGTTCTTTGCAGGGAAAAAAAAAAACCTTCTGATTCTACGACTCAGACTTAATTATAGACTTTTTAAACCACCGGTTCCACTTCAACACCTCTGTTTATACCTTTCACGGGCGGCTGCCTGGCAGGTGCTGCCGTTATGACTTTCGTTAGGGACCATGGCCTCTGAACAATGCAGGCAAGAGCAGCAGTCAAAGCCGGTTCAGTCAGCACGACCTCGCTTTGCGTTCACAGAACACTCAAATGTTCTGACAGCTTACATCATTTACAGGGCGATCTGGTCTGTTCCACTAAAACAGGAGGAAAAAAAAAAAAGCTTCATATTCACTCTGCTGTTACAGTATGAGCAAACTAGCTGTTATCTTGTGGGAGGTGTGTTTATGTGTGTGGGTGGGTGCGGATCAATACTAATGACCCATTGAGTACTTCACCAGGTGACTCCTGGCTTTGACGATTGATTTTAGCTTGTGCCGGTTCTCTGTGTTCGTGTTTCTCCTGGAGAAACCAAAGAAAGTTGAGAGAAAGAAAGTGCACCGTCTTTCACCTCGAAGGTTTTACATACCAGGATGTAAAGAAGTAGATCAATCGGCTCTTTTCATGTGTTCAGGACAGCCTCTGTTGTCAGATTATGAGTCTAAAATGATGCAAAACGAATAGATATAGCATTATAAAGGAATTTATTACTAACCTTGCCTACTTTGTAGAAATAATGCATCAATCAAGAGTGACCAAGCCTTTTCTCATCTGCACATCATTCTCTCAAGTCTTGGCATTAAAACAAACACAACAAACTATTTACATATTTACACTTTTCCCTGATTTCCAGTTATTTATGCTACTATCTACCTCCTATCCTCACAAAACCAACTCCAACTCAGCTGGTTTTTGGCACCACCGTGCATCAAAAACATCTTCTTGGCTTTATTCCAGCCTTAGAGGAGCATTATTTTTGTTCTTTTCAGACACAGAAAATTCTGCTCTACTTGTTTTTTCTGGCTGCACCTGATTGGACAATGTCAATTTAATCCATTTGATTGGTGGAACTTTGATAGGAAGTGGTTGCATCATGATTTTGAGTTTAAAATAGAGGTCTCTTAGCAACGTAGCAGTGATGGTGATCTTATTTTAGCATGAAAATGTGATAAATAATGGTGTTGTCATGGATCTATTGTAGATTTAACATACAGATCAGCTACTCCATTCGGTCTTGCAGGTTTTCAATTTATCCCTGCTCCAACACTCCTCACTCAAATTAAATGGATCCAACAGCCTCTGAAGTTCTGCATAATGACTCATTAATTTGAGTCAGGTGTGTTGGAGTAGGGACACGTTGAAAACCTGCAAGACTGCAGCCCTTGTAGGACTGAATTGAATAGCCCTGGTGGAGTCTCTGAATAAACATTACATTTTAGGGCTGGATTCTAAACCTCCTGGAAGGGAGATAAATGCCTGGAAAACCTCTGTAGATCACCTAAAGGGTAAGCTATCCATCACAATTTACCCCACAGAGGCACACACTATAAATTCCTGAGAAACTGTGGACAATATAAACGATAGCACAAGGGACGCCGGCAATTTCGTCGAGTTTTAAGGGTTAATTTGTCAAGATTTTTAAAGACACAGCTTCTAACAGCCGTGACTTGGTTCATATGCCTCCCATCAATCTTGGATTGCCACGTTCCTGCAGGTTTTAGCTGTTGCTGTTGGGGAGAACCATTTAATCTGAATCAGGTGTGTTGGTGCAGTGAAACATCTAAAACCTGCAGGACCATGCTGCAAAGAAATGTGAACCAACATCCTTTGACTATGATCAGAGAAACGGGGGGAAAAAATGTTTTCATGCTCGCTTACATCATATGTTTGCATAAGGTCTTAACTTATATGCTCTTTGGTCTTGTGAGATGGCAACACCACCCTTATGTGCTCTCAGCAAGAAGTAATGCCCACTCAAGTTACAGTAGGTGCATCATCCTACCTCGAGTTTGAAAGTCGGATGCTTCCTGGTCTGATGATTTCATTCATAGCAACAATCAGAACCATTAGATCAGCTTCTCAATGCGGCATGGGATAGTAAAATGTCCTAGAAACCCCTGAGTTGTCCTGGAAATAACTGACATTCTCATCTTTTTGCTGACAGCAAACAGATCAGTACAACAGCTGGCAGCGCAAACAAAGCTCATGGACGAGATGACTCTAGCATGACACAATAACAGTTTACAGGCTAAAATGCTGAAAACAGCCCAAAAAAGTTGTGGCTTACAGATGCACCGTTGCACAATTTATAATGAGAACTACAAATAACTCTCTGTTCTTTATTCCTGAAAGCATTCATGAAGAAACAAGCAGACTCTTTTGGTTTTTGTAGCCCAGATTTGTCTCCTGTGCTTATTGTGGTTTTTATCAATGCTTGGTTGGATTGGGAGGGGAAAGGCAGTCACCCTTTAGTGTTATTTCATAAACATTTTGATTATTTAATGCTGTATTTAATTATTAAATTGGGTCCAATTTGACAGATATCAATGTCAAAGTGTTTTCGAGCTATTTAGGTAGTTCTATTTCAGCTTCTTTGTAAATGAGAGGGACACAAACCAAGTTAAGGCTGTTTAAAGCTGTCTTTAGAAATCTTGACTAATTAAACCCTAGAACTTCGCTACATCACCGGTGTGTACTATCACTTATATTGTCGAAATTTTCTCAGGGAAAGTACCCAGATAGCAAAATATATTTGGCCCAAACATGGCCTTGACTTATGATGCAGCTGCCAAATCTCAGTCACATGACCACCACATGTGACCCACAAGCAAATTGCCATAAGGCTTCCTGTATTAGGACGGCTTCTGGCTCACAAAATACTTCCCGTTATCAATGTCCAGGCCAACAACTGACATCCGGTCCACTTCTGGCCCACACAACACTTGCCATGAGTGCCTGAAGTAGCCTGCACTCGGCCTAAACAATGTCTATCTGGGTAGTGTGTAACTCTGTGATGTAAATTGTGATGGATAGCTTACCTTCCAGGTGATCTATGGAAGTTTTCTTGAAAGCCAAGACTTGAGAGAATGATGTGTAGATGAGGAAAGGCTTGTTCACTGTTGATCTGTGTGTTATTTCTACAAAGCACTGTTAGTAATAATTTCCTTTATGGTGCTATATCTGTTGATAGATTCATTTTACATCATTTTAGCCTCATAATGTGATAACTGAGGCTGTCCTGAAGAAATAATGTCTGGATGTTGACTGGAATTAGAAAGTTTGCGCTTCTACGTGTATTTTTACATTAAAAAACAAAAAACAAGTCGACTAAAACTAGCAAAACAAGGGTTAAAGCCCTGTTTTGCTAGTTTTAGCACCCATTGAAAGAGTTGCATGTGATAAGGCCGTCCATTTCCTACTTCTAATTGGAAATTAGGGTTATGATAAACTTAATTTCTGGGAGTCTGGGTTGTATTATTATGGGGATAAAAGTCTATAAATAATCGGTTGCTTTAGCCCTGCTGTTGTGATTAGTGCTAAAAGCTTTGTTTGCTAACAGTTTAGCAGCTAAAAGGAAGTTTCCGGCCAAGCAGGCTATTCTCCACAGAGCAGATGAAGGCAACTGTTCATCCAGGGAATCAGAGAGCTGAGATCACACTCTAACTGATAATTAATGACGTCCATGTCTCTCTGCCGCCAATACACAGAGGGACTCTGCATCTGTGCTTGATAAATGGACAAATCCTGGCCGTCATCTATAGCTGAAGCCGAAACAAGAGTGATCAAGCTGTTTGTTGTTTTCAGCGCTTGACATTTGGTGGATGATATTTATCCAATGTTTGGTCCGTCTGTGTTCTAGGATGGGGTTCGATGTTCCAGAGGGAAAGAGATAATGAGAAATTTTGTCTTTTTCCCTTGATCAACACTAAACAGCACAGCCCTGATAAATGGGGCTCCTTTAGTTTTGTTTTGGGGAAAAAAAAACAAAAGATCATTTCGTAATTGTTGAGGGCTCCATTCTGCATTAGTTTAATAACATTTCAGCTTCTAATTAAACTTCACCAGACTAGTCAGGCCACCTGAAGTCATACCTGAGGAAACTATTCTTTAAAGCTTGAGAAAAGTAGTGCTTGCTGTGCTGGATTGAGGTTGAGATCCTAATCGAAAATGAAAGAGCAAAACAATACATGCATGTAAAGACAACTGGAGAAAACTGGAAAACATGACAAGGGCCGAAGGTTTTGGCAGATTGAGAGTCGTCTTCGTGCAGCTTGAGTGTGGGTGTGTGAGAATAAAAACCTTTCCACGGAAGCTTGTGAAGGGGGTCCGATAAGAAAAAGGTCATTTCTATTGGTTGCATTGAGGCTTAATGTCGGGGTCAGAGGCCTAGAAGGTAGATTTTTAATGTAAAGAGGATGCAAATGATTGTTAGTCATCATAGATATTACAGAGTGCTAGATGTGCCTAGATATATCTATGATAGAGACTAATTTGAATTTAGAGAATAAGTAAGTGAGCCCCAAAATTGCTATGTCATTAAAATTTTATGTTTTTCTATCCAACACATGATTCATTAAACACATACTCTAGATATAATTACCAATGTGTATTTTTTCCAGGAAGAAAATCTGTTGTGCAGATTTACATGTGAGCTGCATGTGGTTGCAAATGTTTGTGGTTGCAAACATGTGGCTTTGGATCATTTTCATGTGATCCACATATGAAGAACATTTCAATCATGTGAAAAACATAAATACCATCTGATTCACATGGTTCACATGAAAACATTCAAAAAAGTCATGTTTGCACATGTGGTTCACCTGTGCATATGCAGATTTTCTGTAAGGGATACTTTTCTCAGTACAAAATACAAAATGCTGACAATATTGAGCATTTTGTTATGATGAACAGATAAACACGGCCTGTTTGATTCCACCCTGTCAACAAAAATCTAAACAGGAAGTTTAGGGTTGATGTGCTTGTTTGTACTGTTATAGCCAAGAGCAAAGAGAAGGAGGTGGGAACAAAGAAGGAGTCACACAGAATAACCAATTATTTCAGTTTATAGCTTCATTTTTCTAAAGCTGACAGATTCAGTTAAGGATTTAATGGTGATAAAGTTTTTATTTTTTTTATCTACTGTTACCATTATCACAAGACCAAATATTTAAAAAAGGATGAAAGAAAGCAAGTAATAAACTTTTGTTATTTTAACTATTTTAAACAACCTAAAAATGGATCAAATAGTAGCTATCTCACCTCTAACCAGACTGCAGTATTAGATCATTTACATCTCAATCTATTAATGTTAAATAAGACGTAATAGCTCCTGAAACTTTCACTGGTTTGTCACTTTTAGTTTTTAATGATGACTCTTGTTCCAACTCAGAGCTTCAAATCTGGAAAGGCTAAGAAGGACAAGAAAAGCTAAATGGCTACTTTCAGCTTTTTTAGAGGCTATTGCCAGTGACTATAGCAATGCTGCAAAGCTCAGCCTGCGTGTTTAATCAAAATGTAGTATAGTAGTATCAACATAAATGCTGTGACTGATGTGGCACAGCTACATATTGGACCTCTAACCAGACTGCAGTATTAGATAATTTACATTTCGTTGTAAAAATAACATAACACCTTCTCAAACTTTGCCTTCTTTGCCTCTTTTAGTTTTTAGTGAAGGCAAAACATGTTCCAGCTCAGTGTGAGATATGTAGGTTCAAATGAAAGATGGAGAGCGACAAGAATAGCTAGCTGGCTAAGTTTAGCTTTTTTTTTGTGACTATTGCTATCAGTGCTGTAATAGTGCTGCTAAGCTAAACTCAAGAGTATAATCAAAATGCAATGTGGAATCTGATACAAGTGCCCTCACTGATGTTGAATAGCCACATATTGGACCTCTAACCAGACTGCAGTCTTAAATAATTGGCATTTCAATTAGTGTAAAAATGGCATTAGCCTACCTTCTCAAATGCTGCCTTTTTTTGCTTCTTTTATTTTTTAATGAAAGCAAAACTTCTTCCAAAACGGTATGAGATATTTCAGTGAGCTTCAAATAAAAGCTTTACAAGGACAAGAAAAGCTAGGTGATTAGCTTTAGCTTTGTTAGCAGGTGTTGCTAACAGTGCTGTAGTGGGGCTACAATAGTAGCTCAGCTATAGTTATCAGTAAACAGTCATTAGCAAAACACAGTTTGGAATCCGTCATTAGCGCCCTCACTAATAGTCAAAACTTTGAGTGCTTTTCCTCTTTTAGTTTTTAATGATTGCAAAACTTGTTCCAACACAGTAGCAATTGGCGCCAAAACAGGTGAAGCTAGTCACCTAGCTTTTTTTGTCCTTTTAAATCTTAATTTTATTTGAAGCTTGCTTAAATATCTCACACTGTTGGAACAAATTTATAAGGTAGATAATAAAATGATAATAAGAAAGGATTAAGAAGACCAAGAAAAGCTTGGCGGCTAACTTTAGCTGTTTTAGAGGCTATCACTAATGATTGTAGCAGTGCTACAAAGCTCATCATCCATGTATATTAAAAATGTAGTATGAGATCCAACCTTAATGCTGTCAAAGAAATTGCATAGTCACAGATAGAACCTTTAAGCAGACTGCAGTATTAGATAATTAATGTTTTAATATAATTTTTTTGTTGTTTGTTTTTTTTTTTTTTTTAAATACAAATAAAATAAATAATAATAATATAATGTTAAGAATCAAACATGTGCTTAAACTTTGCCTGCTTTGCGTCTTTTAGTTTTCAATGATGGCAAAATTTGTTCCAACAGTGTGAGATATTTAAGTTGGCTCGAAATGAGACGTTAGAAAGACAAGAAATATATGTGCTGTAGTAGTGCTGCAATAGTAGCTCAGCTAGCAGTGCTCAGCTAACGCTTATAAGCTAAATGCAGTTTTAAATCCATTATTTTAGGTTTTAATGATGGCAAAACTTGTTCCAATAGTGTGAGACTAGGGCTGGGTATCGTCACTAATTCCCTGAATCGATTCGATTCACAATAGTCGATTTATTATTATAGTGTTATACATGGAGTTCCCATGTCCACTGTAGTGGACACACAATATCTTTTGATTTCTTTTTAAGTATCCTCATTACCCTCCAAACAAATCGGGGATTTGGAACAACTTTTTTTTGCCCTGGTAGTCAGGAGGATAATGTTAAGAATCAAACAAAATGAGATCAAACTTTGTCTCTTTTAGTTTTTAATGATGGCAAAACTTGTTCCAGCTCAGTGTGAGACATGTAAGGAGGTTAAAAAAAATGTTTGAAGGTTTTTGCTTCATAAAAAAGTAGAATATAATGATTTCTCAGTGGCCTAATGTCAGTGCTTCCAGTCACTTCCAGACAAGCTTGTTTGCTGCCTAACACTGTATTCTTCCAGTCTTGTTTCACTTGGGGCGCAGCAGGAGTTCATTTTATCCATCTAGAGCCTTTTGTGCAGTACCATTAGCCTTAACACACAGGCAATCAGAACATCAGGCAACCTGAGAAATGAAGGCAGAGCTGGAAGACTTGAAGGATTTATTGAGTGACTGAACGAAGCAGAAAAGAGCAGAGAAAGACAGGGGATCGAAGATGCGAGTAAAACAAGAGAGGCAGTAGATCGAAATACCCCACAAGCTGTGAAAACGGCATCTGGCTCATCCAAATCCACCTGGCAGGGCAGGTCGACCAAGTCGGTCTCTGCCGCTGAAGCCTTTGCAGCGTGCGAGCGCCTGCGCTGGCATATGCTAAAACGTCTGAGAAAAAGGCTCGCTAATCACCTCTGAGGTTTGTTTGTGGTGTGCCGGGGGCCTCGCTTGATGAGAAACACATACTGGGACAAGATCAGAGCAAAGGAAATAAAAAAAAAAGAAAAAGAAAGAAAGATTATGTGCACGCTAAGGAAACTAGTTGCTTACTTAAGAATGAATCACTTGAAAATATGTCACTTGGTTGTGCTCGTTCTATAATTGTAATCAGTGAAGGGAGGTTTTACTTTTTAATTTGACACTAGGCAGATGTGAGGTTTGAATGTGGGGAAATTAAATAAACATCCTGTTTGCTTGCATTTATCTTGTTGGGAAAATAAGTGTGCATATTGTAAGGCTCTTTAACACTGCGCCATTATCTGGGCTTTCTGAAAGTCATCAACATTTGGAGATGAAGTTTCAGCAGGATGAAGGTACAATGTGTGATGCACACAGAAATGGTCAGAGTCTGCACGGTGAGGGTAGTCACAGTAACAGGCTGAGCAAGCCAGTCATCCATACACCCACGGCTGTGTGTGGGTGTCAAAAGAAAAAAAAAAAACACAAAAAAAACGTCATTATGGAGAGGTGAAAAGATCTCCATCTTTCTATCTCCAAATGTTCCCGTTTGCTTGGTTTTGCGTTTTAGGATTTTGCACCTCTAACACAAAAAGTCTCTTTTATGTTCAGGTAGTTTATGCATGTATGCGTCAAGATTTCAGGGTGATTTCACGAGGTGTCACCGGAAGGTTTAAAATGCACCTTATGCGGGGCTGACTACGCATAAATACATCGTGGAATCTGATGTTGCCAATGCACTAACTATGTCACCCTAATTATCTTGCATAGGTTTTGCAGCTCTGCAGAGAAAGCATATCTTTTCTCTGTGCCCATAGTATGGTTTAATATATCCCATGTCTTTTATCCGGCATCCGGCTTCCTGCCTGATGGAATGTAATTGGCCTCAGGAGAGAGCATGCTGGAGGATGAAGTGATAAACATGAAGATTTAGAGTGAGAAGAGCGAGAGCACTTCTTGGTTTACAATGACAGTCCATTGAGAGGACATGCTATTTGAGGTGGGGACTTGTACCGCTACCATCTCATTGTAATAACCTTACTCAGAATTGCATCCAGCTTTAAGACGCTACATGTGTTGACTTGAGGGATGTAAAACTGACAGAAGACGGACTCATTTCCCTCCTTGGTGCCGCCGAAAGCGGTCGTAACGTAGCAAATACAAACACTCAGGTAAACTATAAACTGGGTTTATAATGGTGCTTCTTGCAAAGGTCATCAGTCCATTGTTTGATTGTACTTACCCTAAATATATTAGGTTGAAAGCAAGGAGTTAAAAATATATATATGCTGATATAAGATAGAGAAACTTATTTAACTTATATAAATTATTTTCTCACATGCATGGGAGAATATTGAGAAACGCATCTTTATATGGAACACTGCGGCCACCAATACCCATGGTAATCTAGCTAAAATGATAATTGCTACATTATGCTAATCACCCCTCAACAAGTGTGGATCGAGTAGAAATATTAAACCAAAGTAAAAGTACCAAAAATTGTGCTTCTTTTTAGTGGCGTTTTCTCCCAGAAGCCAAGGAAAGCCAGTTCTCCTCTAATTACTTTTTGTTTATGTCCATTTATTTATTAATTTCAAGACCGTGGCTGTCATTGTTCTGAAACACTTAATTTTAGAGTGACTACAAAGAGGATTCCACTTTACCATTTCTCCAATTGCCGTCTTTCACAATTGAAACAGCGCCCACTTGTGATGATGCTCTAATTTAATTCATATCATGTCGGCAAGGAAGCCAGACCAGGTTTGCATCCCTTGTAGAACTTTTTTTTTTTTAATGATCAGCCAATCAGATGATGCTAATGTCTTGCCATTACCAAAGTGTGAAGCCAGTCACTTCTCTGCCTCACACCAATCAAATCAAGAGAAGTTTGTCCACAAGAATCATGACTGAATAACAGCGATCACCGTTAGCAACACCAGAAGGCTAAGAGTGAACATGGAAGGTGGTGATTTGGAGTTTTTAGCCAAAAATACTTTCATTAAACTACCACTATAGCAGCAACTTCAAATAAAATTGACACCAAAACTGGAGCTTCGCGTTCAAAGGGGCGAAGGAGTTCAGACTCTTAATGGAAAGTTACGTCCGTACTGAATGGCTAGCTGGTAATTCTAAACTTAGGGGTTATCTTGGTGGCTCTGTCTTCTCTTTGACAAGCAGTCATGGATAATAGGCGAAGTCCGTCATATGCTAAAAACTCATGTGCATGTTTGACGAGTTTCCTCAGTAATTCAACTCACAACACGCCCTGCCTCTTTGTTAAAATGCCCCACTTTACAGTCGAAATAAACATATTTATAGGTTCTTTTGGTGCCAATTTCCCCATTCATGACATCTGTTAAGGGGTTGCATTCTTTCTTAATAGCATTAAGGCTTAAAGTTATGTATATTTTAAGCATTTAGAAGCTTGTACAGATGGCTTTATGAAGCAGTTGCATCACAGGGTAATTATTAGGATGGCTCCATTTTTCTTTTATATTTAGTCCGAGACTGGTTCTCAGAAGGGGGTCGTCATCTTCAAAGGACTACAAAAACAGAAAAGGGAACACATTTATTCTACTCAAAATTGAAACTTTCAAAGTTTTTCTTATATCCAGGGGTGTATTCAGGACGTTTTTAATGGGGTGGCCAAGACCAGCACAAGTTAGTTAGTATGAGGTGCCCTGTAAAAGAAAGCACTACACTATTGTTAATTTTACTTAGAATCAATGTATGAAACAGACATTTTTGGATGTCTAGAAAGTTGCAAAGAATAATATTAACGTTTAACACAGATAGCCAGGGATTTACCTTGGTTCCCATGTTAATAAACTTGACAAGCTACCAGTCAGAATTTGGGTGGCCAGAGGTACAGCCTGTGAAATTCAAGGGGTGATCCTAGATGGTTTGAATGGTTGGTTGCAACAAGATTGGCAACCAAAGTGTTTATTGACCCTCCTACATCAACCACACACAGACTGGATAGAGAATACTGTTGAATAATCCTTCTTTTAGGTCCTAAACTAGCAAATTTTGAGTATTACATGCACCGAAAATTACAGAAGAATCTGTCAAATAAGAAAAAAGTAACAAATAACTTTACAAAATGTACAAAATAAATGAATAAGGTATCAATTTATAAGCATATAAACTGTATTTGCATATCATTTACAAAGAAGAAAAACATTTTTACTAAAACTACTGAAAAAACTCAGTAGTGAAACTCAGTCCTAAACCGAACTTTCTGAGCAAATGAACGAGGGTGAAACCAAAAAGGATTGATGTCAGTAAACTCTTAATGTGTAGCTAAAGCTTGTTGCATAATACTCCGCGAGAACAGAAAACTTTATTCTTCTTTTAAGAGCTGTAAGAACACAAGTCATTTTGTCCGTTTGTTTGCTCATGGGGCCTCCGAAGAACAATTGCGGGATTGGTCAGAAATTTAAGGCGGGCGTGGTTAACGTGGAAAAACGTGAAGCGGAAAGGTGTCACTTCAGCTGATGTGAAAGTTATAACAAGTTTGAACGTCAAGCAGTGGGAAAGTACGAAAATGTACGCAAGACGTGTGCGGATAAAGACACCGTCACATAGACAAACCCCACCCTGGCACGTACGAGTTTCTCGTAAAGTATGAAATAACGAATCCTATAGTACATTGATCATAAAGACAGGGATAACCCTCCACACTATCCCCCGCTCCATCGGGGACAAAGCTTCTTGTGAAGTACGAAATAACCACAAAAACAAAATTTTTTCTTGTCCTTGCGCACCTCTGTTCTCACCAGGTAACCATTTATGTTCTCGGTTTATTTTTCCAGGCCTGTCTCACATGATACCCAATCTTTGGCTGCCGAAAACATGCATTGCCCTTGTTTACTGCCCTCTCAAGCAGCAGCTGTTATTTAAGCTTATGACACATTTCTGGGACCTAATTAAAAATAAAACGCACTTGCTCTTAACCCATATATTGGATTACATTGGCAAAGCCAAGATTTGGTACGATGATGTCTGACATTGCAGATTCCTTTTAAAGAAATTCATCAAGAGAAAGAAGTTTATACCAATGACTAAAGGACAGATTGAATGCAGTAATACATGCAGCAGAGCCATAAAGGCTGTTCATAAGGAAGAAAAATGTTTGTACATTATTCGTACCCTATTTCTTTTCCTCTGTCCTCCCTCTCTTGCTTTATGAGGCAATATATCATAAAATATTAGACAGTGAGAAAATTATCCTGTATACTGAAGGCCAACACTTTCATTTAGAGGAAAAAGCCCAATTCAATCAGCTCCTTGGGTTTGTGCTCACTAAGGGACATGGCTATTTTTACCATTCTATAGCAGTAGAAGGAGGGGGATACCAACCCACTAAGGGATTCCCCCGCACTGCGGTGATATACCTCCTCAGGGCCATCCCGAGGGATAGCTCCCAAATTACATTGAAGTGACTTAAATTGCTTTACCCAACCAGGGTTCATATAGAGTACATGATGATTACGTATCAGTTTTTTTTTTCTTCCCGCACCAAGAATGCAAAGTTTAACCGGGTGAAAAACTTGCGGTCATTCATTTTTCATAAGTGGCTTCTATCTGCGTCAGACGTGACACTGATTCTGATTCGTCTTTCATTTGACTTTATTACCATTTCCCTGCTTGCTCCTTTGTGCGCTTTAATTGGAGAACATGAAAGGGACAGTAAACAAGTGACAAACGGGACTTTTTTTTTTTCTCAATAATGGCGGTTATATCTCGACGTAGCAGTCGGGAGTGCTAGCGCTGCAGAGAGGGAAAGATTAAATTGAATGTGGGTCAGTTCACAGCCAAAACTCTGCTTTATCTGAATTCTTACAGACCCTGAATGGAAGTGATTATCCCTTCCAGTTAATTGAATAATTGAGGCTTGCTGGAAATAATTTCCACCGGTCACTGTCGTTATTATCGCTGAAAAAGTCAAAGCTATAAGAAACAAACATCTGAAGCTGAGAGTAGTGGGAATAGGGGGAGATGTCAATAATTTATAATGTTTAGTCCTAGTTCATTGGAAAGCAGAGCTCCATCCAGTAAAAATAAATAAAAAATCGAACTCAGTTTCAGGGCAGGTAATGCAAAGCTACGCTCATCCTCATCTGAAATTCATTTTGATTGTCTCCATGCAAGATTGATGAGGATTCCTTGGCCGCATGTTTACACAGGCTACACAGTTGATTTAAATCATTCATGTATTACACGGCGCCCACCTGCTGATGGGAGATGGAAACCTGGGGCATGATATAACTCGAGGCGAGACTGTAAGAAGTCAGGGCTTCGGGGGGGAAGAGGGAGGGAGAGGGGGGATGCGATGCGAGGGTCAAAAACGAGACAGCGTGAAAGACATTAGTCAGTTGTAGGAAATGATGAAGGGTGAAGTTACAGTAGGGAAGGGAGGGGGGAGGACAAGGCTTCAGCACTGATTCATACAGCAAATTTAACTTCCACGGCACGCTGAGATCAATCCACAGCGACTACTTAAATGGTACTATGACTGACAACATTGATGATGCTTTATGTCGCAAATTTCTTGACATTGATAAGGATTTATTTTTCCGTCTGTAAAGCGAGGGGAAATGAATGGGCTTGTCCCCCAGTGAGCACTTTTCCATTACAGCACATTTGAATAAAAACAGCATGGTTCACCATTGAAAAGGTGTTCAATAAACTCCAAAGGGAATGTTTTTCATGGACGGTTTGAATGTTTCTGAATGTGAATGTTCAATCAAACCATATTTCAACCTACATGACTCTAAAACACAGTTTCTCAAATGGACACGGAGACAAAAAAACGGGGATAATTTATTCAAATTTCTTATGTCTTTCTTACTTTATAGAACCGATTTCCGTTTGTATTATGAGGTGATTTAGTTCAGGTGGTCAGAATTACTACACGTGTAGAAAAGTACAAGTATGTACATTTAAAAGAAAAAGAAAAAAACACAGACAGAGTATTAGGGTCACATTAAGAAAAATATTTTTTCAGACTTTGAAAATAAAGTTGTAATGTTACGAGCATGAAGTTGTTTATAAGTTGTAATATTTTAACCAGCTCTTTTAAAAGAGGAAAGTCATTAAAATGAGGGCCAATGAGCATTTTCTGAAGTTGTACTTCAATGCTTTAAGTATTATGTTTGATACAGTTTCTGAGACCTTTTGCATCACTTTAGGGTAAAAACTGGGCTCGAACCCTGTTGTACATAATATGCTGCTTGTCTTCTGCCCCCTGGTGGATACAATAATGCGCTACACTGATTTTGACATATCTCACGGTAATAAAAGTTAAATATACAAAAGTTTTTTTTTTTTATTATTTTTTTTTTACATTTTGTTTAAGGGCCAAATAAGGACTTCAGACTTTTCTTCCCATTTTTTCTGGGGTCGGGCTTTCAAGTGATAATGCCCTATTAGCTCATGCAAAGATATAGAGTGTGTCTCAATACATAAGTGCATTGAACGTAGTTCGCACTGAGCACTTGCTTCTGTAGCGCACAATTACGTGAGTAAGTGTTGACCCAAACGGAGCGGAAGGGAAAGTGATTCTCCAGCTCGCCAAAAATATCCGCCAAATAGACATACACGAACTATAACAATAATTTCTGACACGTATAACCTATTTACGTCTGCTAAACCGGCAAATAACTGCTAACATTTATTGTCCTAAATCCACAGTCGGAATAAGTCCCGCCCCTTCCTCTACGTCGGCAATATGGCGTCCGTTTAGTGCGAGTAGTGTCCATCGTTTCACTCTAGATTTTTGGCCGTTGCTAGGGTACTTTCAGAGCCCCAAATTTTAGCTTAAATTTCAGTGTGAACTAACTATGCACTTAGATATAGTGTTCGAAAGGGAACAAGTGCGCTGATTGAGACACAACCATAGTCTTCTCAAACCGTTTGCGCACTGCAACGCAAAAAATACAAAACTTAAAAATCTTCAACCACTAGTTAGTGTCTTTTTCTTCACAATACTTGAGAAAAGATCAAGTAAACACTGGAACAAGATGATCAACATCTTCACTCATGATTATCGACACCTCTATCAATGGTCAGTCAGGAGAATGGAGGGATAGCCCCCCCAAAAGTCGACTTAGAAACACCATGAGGATCCAAAAAGAACAGAAGCCCAAAATAGTACAGTATAGGAAGATGGGAATACTTTTCTGTAAAACCTCCTTCATCTCCATGGAAACTACTTTCAAACAAAGGCAGAGTCATAGGAGAACACAGAAGCAGAGTTTCTTTAACAGGAAAAAGAAAAACCTCTGGTAACTTCCAGTGTTTTTGTCCCACAGTGACGAGACAGACATCGTTATAATCGGCAGAGTCTCTGCTTTCACGAGACACCGTGTTTGTGTGGATTGGTTGAAGTGGAGACATTAGCAGAAGCTCTAAAGTGGACAGTGCTGTTCTCATGTTTTTGTTAAATTCCCATAAAATTAGGATTGAACTGTGTCAGGTCTTTTAGCTGAGTTTCTCCCCGTTATTCTGGGAACATGTTAGCGAGTGCGTTTATTTATTCGTTTTTATCATATCTGAAAGATTGAAACAATGTGGAGATTTTACCATCAAAACCATTACATTTAAAAACATAATGTTCATTACATACGTAATGAGTAGGGAACACATTAACAGAGACGGCAAAAGTACCCAGATTTCTTACTTGAGTAAAAGTAAAATACCTATTTAAAAAACAACTTGAGTAAAAGTAAAAAGTACTGATCCAACTAAAAAGTATAAAGTACAGGCTCTGAAATGTACTCAAAAGTAAATTTAAAAGTAAAAAGTATTTCTATTGCATGATTCACTGGCTGCAAAGTTATTAAACACAGGATAATTTCTATGGATTGTACTTTAGCAACAACCATTACCTGCCTATTATCCTCATGTACTTCATCATATACTGTACTTTAGTATTGTACACTTAAAGTTTAACACATCACACTTCTGAACATTGAATTTTGGAAGAGGATTAGCTTCTAAATTATGGTGTCATACATCATGAATGAATGAATGAATGAATGAATTATACTTTATTGATCCCCGAGGGGAAATTGCATATCATCCTGCTCATAGGCCCAACTCTTAATCAACCTTTTTAATAGAACTTTTTTTATTAACACATCAGGTAACAATAGTTTAACATTGTACAGGTGTGTTATTGTGAGCGGCACATCCAGTAACTACAGATAAAAATAAGCTTCAGATATTTTCTGGTACAATAAACACGGTGCAATCTCCCCGCCAAATAAATAGAAAAATAGAAAAAAGAAAAAGTTGCACACTGTGCATTCTGTGAAGTTCAATAAAAAACCCTTCACATTGGCTATGGTTACATGATGGGTTTTAATTCGGAATTAATTATTCTGAATTGAGAATTAGCGTCTTTCAAACACCCAAAACGGTTCATGTGCATTGGTGTCGGTGGCAAAAAAAAAAAAAAAGGCTTAAACTATAAAGTAACAAGCTTTTTTTGGGAAATGTAAGGAGTAGAAAGTACCGATATTTATGTTGAAAATGTAACTGAGTAAAAGTAAAAAGTCGTCAG
>JBBBVU010000026.1:13641866-13656956 GCA_037177055.1 Atherinosoma microstoma | reverse complement strand
GCGACCTGTCCGGGGTGGACCCTGCCTCTCGCCTGATAATTGCTGGGATAGGCTCCAGCCCACCCGTAACCCTGAATTGCGCTAAGCGGTACAGAAAATGAATGAATTGATATTTTATTATTTATTATTATTCATATATTTGTTTATTTGTCATTTATTCATAATTTATTGTTAAATTTTTTAATATTTCATTGTATTTTATTTTATCTCAGTCTTTATTCTGCTTCCATTTTTTTATTTCTTTAAATTTTTTTGATTTATTTACTATTATTTATGTTTTATTCACATATGTCTAATCCATTATTTGTTATTAATCAAATCAGTATTCTATTGGATTTAATTTTTTTCCAAATTAACCAACTACTACCCTCCTCAATTGTTGAAATGTTTATTATTTTGTTAACAACCTACAAATTCAGCAACACTATGGTGTTTGAGTTTTCCAATGTGACCCTTAGTGGAATACTCTAGTAACAAGCAAGTATGTGAGCAATTACGCTCAAGAAATGGAGCTTCGAACTCTAAAATTAATGCCCACAATCACTGGGGGAAAAAATTGCAATTGCTTGGCCGAGTTCTGTGCTCTCTAGTTTCCAATGTATGCTGTTTTTGTGATACAACATAAATGGTTATTCATATGTTTTTCATAGCAAATTCATGATACTGGACTAATGAAATCGCTTTGTATTAGAAAAGCAACCTACTGTATCATTAGCTGTGCTCATGAAGCAAACCATTCATAGATAATACTTTCTTGCTTTGGCCAATTAGGGGCTAAAACAGGCAGAAATTTCAAATTTTTCTTCTGCTTTATTGCCTTTTACTCGGGCATAGTAACAGACTCAAACCTTTTAACATTCACGATATATTCTCAGAGGTCCCTACATGTCCGTAGAAACCATAAAAATGAATATGAACCATTATTATTGTAAAGCAATACTTCATTTTTCTTTGGGTATGTTTTTTTAGGTTGTTTTTCTCTGAAAATATGGCCACGGCTTAAGGTTTTAAATGGATTTAATTTGACACCACAAGTGAAAACTGCCATGAAACCAGTGAATTTAGAAAAACTATCCCTGAAATCTATTAAAGGCTTGTCAACAGCTGCCACATCCATAGAGGAAACCTTTGAAACAACTGATTCATTTGACTGAACATGGCGCGTTTAAATACTTACGAGCTGAATATTTTATTTGGAAAATTAAGTATATTAAAAAAGATTTTTTTAAAGGTTAAAAAATACGACTTAAAAATAATGCATGGCCTGCTAATGCAGCAAAGACTGAGGTAAAGAACTGATGCTCTTACATACAGCAGTGGGGCCTTTATGATTAAGTACTTTGGATTTTGATTCTGTGTGAGTAATGGGAAAAATACCTATTAGACTAACAAATTAGATACAACCTTCAAGGATTGCACAGTAAAGTGTTACTTTAAGCACCGAATGGAGAGAAAAAAAACATCAGATTGGCATTTCAGTAAAACCAGCCACCGGGGAAGAGGTGACAATAATTTACAGTATCAGTCCATTTAAATGAAATGAAACATGTTTTTTAAAAAGCTTCAGATGAACTTTGTGAATCACTGGGAATAAACTGAGGGAAAGTAATTTGTTGAATAGCTGGTGGAAACTTTTTTTATGTGAAAAGAAAAATCACAAAAGCTGCTGCTGCTGGATGAGTCAACCTTCCCACACATCGATGCACGATGCCCCGTTACTGTATGAGTTACTGTATTTCCAAAAGGGAGTGCAAAGGCCCTGCAAAGAATTTGGCTGCAGCCTGTGAACCAGTTTTGGCCCACACCCCATCCACCTTGTAGGATGCTGTGTCATGTTATATAAATATTTGGAGCACAAACAGCGAGGAATATTTCACAGCCCTTAATGATGCTTTTCAATGGCTGCGGCAGCTTTTTTAGTGTAGGGATCGTAGAATCAACACGATGTATTAAATTGGATACGTTCTGTTTTTTCCTGTCGTCCATAGGACTACACATTGACCATGTATTTCCAGCAGTACTGGAGGGACAAGCGTCTAGCTTACCTAGGAATCCCGTTAAACTTGACTCTGGACAACAGGGTTGCTGACCAGCTCTGGGTCCCTGACACCTACTTCCTAAACGACAAGAAGTCTTTCGTCCACGGAGTTACGGTGAAAAACCGCATGATCCGCCTGCATCCTGACGGAACCGTTCTCTATGGACTCAGGTATGTTCTGAGATTGTCTGCTTGTCTTCTAAGTCTTTATTGTAAATTAGATCACGTTAGTGGGTTGCATTGCATTTTCTTGTTTGTTTCATACCTGCAAACTTGTCGCTTTCTGACGAAAATTGCCGTTTATATGACATTTTGATGCAATCCATCGGTTGCCTTTGCCAGGTTTTTTTTATGAAGTGGCTTGTATGAACACTGATTGGATCAAAATTAATTGACATGAATATTTTCTGAGATTACTTTTCTTGTGAATTGGCGCCTTACAAATACAGCTGAATTGAATTTGCATAAATGGTATAGATCCAAAGAGATTTTGGTTTAAAAAAAAAGGGGGGGGGGGGGGGGTATAGGCTACAATGTCAATCGTGTGCTAGCGTTAGCCTACAATGTCACTCGGTACAAAACGAATCATTTTGGGAAGGCTACTGCTTTTGTATTGTTATCGGATCTTGATTCACGTTATTGTCGTATAATAAGAAGGAAACAAAAACACACACCACTGTCTGGTTTAATGAGTGATTGCAATACCTGTTCCCATCTGGATGCAGTTGGGGTTAGCCTTCGTAAACGCTTATGCTCATGGAAAAGGAGCCCAGCTGATAATATTTGGACAATTCTTCTCCAGTATGAGAGAGTTTAAGGAGTAAGCTGCACTATTTATGTAGCGCAGCTTGATTCAGGGCTGAGGTTCAAATGTAGCTGGACCTGGTTAAAGATTGAGGTGAAACCTAGGTGAAGGGAGTTCAACACAACTTTTTCCTCTCAGAGTAAACTAGAATGCTTAAACATATTAAAATCAGAAGGTTTCTGCCCCCAGACCCTCACAAGTTTTAGTTTGTCCCCTTTTTCGCACCTTCTGAGTTTACAGGTTTATCTACAATGTACTTGTGAGGTCATAAGACACCTCAAACCCCCAAAAAGCATAGTTGAGATGTATCTTTTTAGGATGAGTTTCAGTATGAAGTGATCTATTGGTCTTGGTCATTTCATTGGATCTTTTGAAAATGCAGACTAACACCAGTCTCATCCGTTAAATTATATGCTTTTCCCACAACAGGCAACAAAATGGGGGGGGTTCAGGTTCGACATGTTCCGCAGTGTCAGGATAAATCTTTGTGTCTAAAACCCTATTATTGCAATCTTAGAAACTAGCAGTTCTCCGCTACAGCCCACTGAGCTGCTAGAGGATTATGTTTCATGCTCAAAGGCACGGTGGCAAAATAAGCAAGAATAGGTTAGACATAATGCACAATGCAAACTTCAGCTTCCAGCTGTTGTTTGATATTTGTTTCAAATAGGCCTTGTTTTGAATTTTCCATTGATCTTTTAGACAGGCAGGTTCAGAGGAGTTTGCATGACCTATGAATATGGATGGAAGCTTTGAATCATTAGAGTGTAAAGCAAAAAGCGTGTGTCTGCACACACATGTGTGTTTCTTTTTGTTTGAACGTGTACTTGCATACTTGCATTAGCATCTGTCAGCGTTCACATTTTAAAGTCAAACAGCCATGCTTGATTATGCAAGTGGAGTTCAGAGCGTTTAGCCTTGTGGGCTACTTTTAGACCTTGCAGTGCTTTCCAGAGATCAAAGGGAGAGAGAGATGTGTGACTGGTGTTTGTGATATGAGCTGTTACATAAATGAGTGTCAGGTAAAGTTGAGCATCTGGCTGAAAACAGATTGTTATCAAAGCATTTAGAAATTCACTCTATATTTGTGTGGGTGTGCTGTTTTTCCTATAAGTTAGGGAAAATTACCCAAGGCTGTTAAACTATTAAAGTTTTATTTTACCAGTCTTACACTCCGCAATGTCCCACATCTTATTTTATTATACTTCAAATAACCATGAAATTAAACAACCCTTTAGCTCCGCTAAATGAGTTTCCTTTCAGCTAGCTGACTGCTAGCTAGTTCTCGTTTGTATCGGCAGAGACAAACTTTACAACGATTTGTAATCAGTGTCCAGACTTTTTACAGTCAGCTAAACTAAATCTAAACGTATCAGGTAACGTAAGCTGCTACCATTTTACAATGATTTTTAAATGCTGGTTGATCATCTGAGGCGACACTTCAGCTTAGCTGGCTAGCAAACTTGTTAAGCTTTGCTAGCTAGCCTCTAATTTGGACTCGCTTGTTTGTTAGTTCAAATTGCAGGCTCTCCATTCTGTATGTGTTAGAATCCAGTTCTTTGAATGAATATAGTACTTTATTAATCAATGACTTTACATTGGTTTAGCACTAGCTAACAGAAGCTATAACTGGCTAAGTTTAGCAGAAATGATTGTATTAGCTTGTTTAAAAGATGCTAGCATTGTTCACTGGTCACTCAACAGAGGGAAAAAGTAAAGTTATAACATTGAAATGGCCTGAAGCAACACCATTTTAATTCAGTTCAGCTTTTGAATTGAATTATTTCTCAAGGCACTTTTTGCAGACAGTCCAATTCAATACAATTCATTGTAGTCCAATTATAGTCCAATTAAAACTCCCCTTTAACAGGCAGGAAAAACCTTCAGCAGAACCAGGCTCAGCCATTTGTGGAGAGGACAAAGAGTGGTCAACAGCATTCTAAGCCAGGAATACCTGCTGAGAAAGGAAAAGAGAGTTAGTGACACTAATAATATCATATAGAGAAAAAAAGAGTAAAGAGAGGGAAATGGAGGGAAGTGCTCAGTGCGTCATGGGACATCTGCCAGCAGTCTCAGCCAATAGTAGCATAACTAAAAGGATGGCTAAGGGCCAGCCAAGCCAACCCTAATTATAAGCTTTATCAGAAAGGAATTGAATAAAGATTTATAGTAGTCCAATATTGACAAAACAAATACATGGACTAGTTTGTCTCCAAGCAAAGCCAATGAATGTGAATATGACCAATAGGACTCCTTACCCAACTGCCCAAAGATGTATATTAGGAGCTGTATGTTTGATGATGAGAAGCTTGCCAATCTCATTTAGCTACTTTAGAATTCGAGTCTATAAAAGGTGGATGTAGGAAATGCTTCTTAAAAGTTAAGACAATGCTCAAGTGTTCAGAATGTTTTAGCAACAAGGCCCTATTTCTAAACCTCAAATGTGCAAGTGCCAAAAACTGTTGGTCCTCAAACTGATTATTTCAATTAGCATCGTACAGAAATCTAAATCTGATCACTCTTGGTTTGAGAACAAAATCAAATTTGCAATGACGCAGTGTTAACTGTGTTCCTATAGTTTTGTAGTCGAGATAAGCCAAGGTAAGTCTTGGCTTAGCATGATTTATTATCTGTTGTGTGTCATCATTATTGCCGTACATCTGTGTTTTGATAGCCCCATATGTTCCTGTAATTTAGCTGTATAATAATAAGAGCTAATGGCTTTCCACTGCCTCATCTGAGTCTTAACTGAATGAAGACATCCAGTGGCTAACTGCCAAGCAGCCGGCTTTTAATCAGGCCAGACTTAGCCTAAATCACTTTGAATTTGCATTTCACTTTGCTGCATATTTTAACTGTCTGATTATCAGCCGTTGGAGCTCACACATCTGATAAACAAAGGGGTACCTCCTTGTGACCCAGACAAAATGTGTTGCCTTAATGTGATTTAGTATAAACTTAAGCTAAAACAATCATGTGGCCTGGTTGTTCATATGTGTGTGTGAAGGTGGGGTCAGAGGGTGCAGTAATGTTATTATAAGATAACAGTACCAATAGTCTCCAGCAATATGAAACCAACCAAGAAACTTGGTAAAAAAAAAATAAGAAAGGAAAAAAACTAAACAAAAGGATATTTAGTTTCCTTTAAAGATGATAAATGATGTGAAGTGCTTTCACGCTAATGCTTTAATCTAATTATATTCCCAGTAGTAGTACCTTATGCTCTTAGGTAACTGCTTACCTGCATTGCTGTTTTAATACAATTAGAAATGAGCCTTGCTTTACTCCCATACTCATTTCCTGTCTGTGTATTTCAATGCAGTTTAAGTTTCTGAAGTCTGTTTCTTTCCATCTGTGTTTTCTTTCCCAGGATAACTACAACAGCGGCGTGTATGATGGATCTCAGGAGGTATCCACTGGACGAACAGAACTGCACCCTGGAGATAGAGAGCTGTGAGTAGAGAGGCTTAATGCCTTTAGGGCTCACCGTTCAGGGCCTTTTCATGTGTGAAATGAATAAAACAATATTACACATGGCTGTTCTTTTATGTTCCGTAGCTTTTAACTGGGTTTCGAAACGAAAAAACTGCTGAGCTCTTTCTATTCACTTAATATTGCACTCCTACGAAGACTTGGGTCTTTTACAAGGAGGAAACACAGATATATTTGGTCCATACCTTGAGCTTTCTGTTCTGCCATTAACTTTTGGACTCTAAATCCAATTTCAGATAACCTTGGTGACATCTAAAGGGTTTTTTTTTTTGTCAGACTATAGAGAAGTCCCCAACAGCATATACAAATGCCCTCTGGGAAAGGTTCTTGGACTTTTACTACTACCTTATAAATCTCGTAGATATATGTAATTATTGACCTGAAATAGCCCGGGTTGAGGGGGAGACTATCTGAACTGTGATAACCAGACCTCCCTCCCCCTAACATCTCCCCCAGCTGCTTTGGGAACACTGAGGCCCAAATCATCCAAGATATAGAACACTGTTTGAAAGTCTTAAGCCACCCATTACTTCTTTATGTGTAGCTCCTAAGCAGCTAGACTTTCTTATAATCTTTTGAAGTGATCCCAAGTAATAGTTCCACAGGTTTTCTGAAGGACTTTCAAAGGCTTTTTTTTTTTTTTTGCACATTTGCTATCCAATCCTTAACCTGACTGCATTGTCCTGGCAATGTATGAAGAATTGAGGGATGCAGAAGACTTTTGACCAGTATGCTATAATCTCTCCAGTGAGTCTGCTTTTAGGACTCAGCCTGGTGGAACATATCCAATTTGCTTCACCTTGGAGGCATCTGGTGGACATCCAGACCACACGTCCAAAATTCTCTCAACCACCTACTTTTGATGCAGAGGACTAGGAGATCAAAAGCAATGCGTTACTGCAGTCATTGGTCCAATCCCTCCTTCATTAACTTGACCCAACTCTTCTACTGGAGGCAGGCAAAGGTCAAATCAAAATTCCTTGGGACGAATCCAACAAGGCACCCAGACACTTTGTCCAACTCAGGAGAGATCAAGGGTTCATCTTGGAGCCAAACCTCGGGGCGATAGGGAGTACGACCACCTTTGCAGTGTAAGGTCAGGGACATGAACTGGATAGGACTACCGCCCTGTGGAGCTTCCACCTGCAGAGGGCACCATAAAGGTTGTGTGCTATATGGATTGGGTGCTTTTGAGGCAAAGTCCTTGGAAGTCCAATCCCAAGCCATTAAATTAGCAATAGGGTCCTGAATTAATTCTAAATGAAAATTTAAACAGTTTCATAAACCTTTCTAAACCAGTAGAACCGGCAGGAGCTCCTCTTAAAGGTTTAAGTGCTGGGTAATTTTTCCGTAGGGGAATATGTTAGTATTTGTTATTACTGGCTTTCATGATCCCATTACTTGTAGTTTCCTGAAACATTGTTCATATAAAAATAGTGATCATAGTAAATATAAGTTAAACCTTCGAAAACTCAAGGTCCACCAATTGGCCAAATTGTGCCAAACTTTGCTAAAATGACCATTTGGAGACCTTGCCCTGGCCCTGACCTCGCCTATTCTTAAACCTTCACTTTATCAGAGTTGGTCTTTGCAGAGATAATGTTCCTACATATTGTTTTTTGATTTGGTAGAAATTTAGAGCTTACTTCCAAAGGGATGTTCATTTTCATCCTGAAAATATTTGTTTGAGTTGTTTTGTTTTTTTAAGGCAAGCCTGAATCTTTTTTCATTTGTGCTATGTGCCAGTTTTATTTATTCTTCATCACAAATGCATACTGATTCATACATCTCAACAAATCTCCCTTTACTATGACTTCAGAGGTATTCAGATAGATCTTGTGGTTGCAGAGATACTTATTAAATTATGGGTATGCAATTGTTTTAACTTTAACCCTCTAATCCATCCCTGGCATGCTAAGTAAATGGTAGAAATTAAAGTATATTCATAAGTACTAGTTATACAATAAGGTAGATGCAGCATAAGATGGAAGCTTTTGTAAGTTATCTTTGTATTAGTCTGATGAGGTATGAGATCCTTAAAAGAAATGAGCTATTAGAAATTATACTGACCTGAACTGAAGTAAACTATTAGATGATTTGCTTTTCAAAGCAGCGTCTGGCTCTTGGAAACAACTTCAAACATGTTTTTCTCTTCTTCCCGAATGACAGCCCAGTTGGATGATCGGCAACGCTGCATATCTTGGTCTCCTGTGATGGTCTGACAGATGGTTACACCTTGGTGTATGTGTGCTTCTCATTCTGCAGATGGCTACACCACAGATGACATCGAGTTCTACTGGAAAGGAGGCGACACGGCTGTAACGGGGGTGACACGCATCGAGCTGCCGCAGTTCTCCATCGTCGATTACAAACTGGTGTCGAGAAACGTTGTGTTTTCCACAGGTAAATGTTAGACTGGAACACTTTGGCATCCACAGGCTGAATTCCCTGTGCAGGACAGTTAAGTGCTTGTCATATTTTCTGGGATGTTATACATATCAAGCAGTGGCCTGTTTTGAAGCAGATTATTTAATCAGTTTTATGTAGCAGATATATCTGTGCCAAAGCTTGATCGGTTGGTCTTAAATCCTCAGAGCCACAGTTATGTTTGTCAGAGCTTCTAATTGGGTTGAAATGAGGAAATAAGCTTCCTTTGAAGTATCCCTCAAGTAGCTGCAGTTGATACAAGCATGCCAGAGTGGCACTTAACCAAAACATGGTGTAAATCAGGAAGTGAATGATGCCCTCGTCAGGTGGTTCTTAACCCTGTGAGGTCACATTTGATGGACTGAATGTTTTGAAGTACTGGCATCCTCAGGTACATTTATTCCTTTAGTATAATAATCAAACCGTCGGTACAATTAAAAAGCTTGGTTACAAGCTTAGGTAAATGCCTAGGTAAACCTCTAAAGACTATAGTTGGAGTGCACCAACACCACTGTTCCATCTAGACCAGGGATGTTCCAATAATTTAGTTTTTTTTTCAGATTCCGATAAATGGGGTTTGGGTATCTGCCGATACCAATCCAATGCCCGTGTTATTTTATAAAGAGGTCCATTGAATTAATCATTTAAATAAATTATATTGATTATAGACTTTGATGTATAATATTGTTACTGTGATTCAATGGCCCAGCTAAGGTTAAACTATAAAACATGAATTAACACGTGAAAACAATGATTGCCACTGAAATTTTTTCAGTAGTAAATATAATCTACTCAAAGAATTTGTAACAAAAAAAAACATCTTGGATTTGGACTTACAGTGAATGTTTTCTTCAACGGACAGGGGCTGGCTCCCCAGGACGATAAATTCAAAAACTTTGCTATTGCGGTGGCTTTCTGGCCATTTATTTTGCAAATTTTTCCGTTTTTTTTATGTGTGTCTTTATGTGTCTGTGTATGGTGGTGTTGGACAGGAAAAAAATTCTCAGATAGTGTTTAGACAGAAATACTCACTGATCCCGAGCGCCTTACTTTTGGCAGGATCTGCAAGTATTTCCGATACTTGTATCGGTATTGGTCCATCTCTAATCTGGATGTCCCCTGGTAGTCATGGCGTTGGGGATATTACAAGCTACAATCTTAATGCAAAGGCCATTAGTATCAACAAGGATGCTCCCACTCTACTGAATCAACAGACATTAACATCTGGCTCGAAATTGGATTTCCTGATATCTATAGTGCATGTCATTTCTACATTTGGAACATTTCCAAAGCACACTCTCAGGGCATATAAAAATCTACTTGTTCAAACTCAGATATCATTTTAGGTGTAAGTTAAATTGAAGCTAAATGTTTCGAGTATGCACTTTTTGCCCTTTTATTGTGGTTTTGAATATCAAAAAACATCCAGGACTCAGGTTTTCATGTGAAAACAATTTTCTCAAGAACTTAGCTGGTACAACAGTACTGCATCAAAACACCGACAACAATAACAACCAATCAACTGTCAGCAGACTTGATTTAAACTTTACTCCATTCGGTGCAAGAGACAAAGCTCCGCCCACTTCAGATCTATTCAAATTGACGAATAAAGAAGCAGCAAACAGCAGAAAACTCTTAGATAAGATAAAAGTTTGTGATAAAATGGGTTATGTTCATGCGAGTTCCCACTGTTTTGTTAAAAATAGATATCTTGTGAATAAATTTGAACTTAATTAAAGCAAAGCTTTTCAAGCATGCATATATTTCTGTTAGCTGTCACCCATTAGATGGCAAACCCATAAATTTTGTCCTCAAAAGCCTCAGTGAAACGTAGATCCTCAAGTAAACGTCCTTTGATTCTTCTGACGTTGGCGTTGTCATTTACTGGTGTTCCAAAACACATCAATCAAGCGTTATTTATAGGATCACAACAGCGACTTTCTGTAGAGCGCTTCATCTCTTGGGGGCAAGTAATTAGGAGACACGGCGACACATTAAGACAATTTGACAAGTTGCTGCATGTGAAAAACATTCACCATATCACATTTCATGTTGTAATTAATGTGTTGGAGCCCTGAAGAGGAGTTATTCAGCAATCCCCCATTTCCCCACAGGGGTTTTACTAATATATGCCATGAACAAGTTCTAAATTGGCCAGATTTTAGGTCTTTATTGGCGTTTTTTTTCTCTTTTCTTTCTTTTTTTACTGATCATCATATTTTCTAGGCAGCCTCCATTCAAAGCTGTGGGGAAACAAAAAACTGTGACATTTAGTAATAATCATTTTCAGCAGAAGTTATGCTCAAGAGGGCATGTCATGCCTGCTCTGAAAGGGACAGTAAATCACTCTTTTGTTTGCTTTTTGGGTATTTTTAACATTTCCATTGCAGCGATACTGATTTTTTTTCCCCCTCTTCTTCTCAGCATTCCCACAAATGTGTCTCTTTGAGTCGCTGATCAAGCCGATGCATCCTTTCCCTCTTGCCCTAATTTTCACAGCATGTTTGCCTTTATCTATAAAAGTAGCACATGCGCTGCTTTGCATTTACCATCATTCCTAGCTGTTTACAGTACCAGGATGTATTTAAGTGAGTATAACATGTGAATGTACCCAGGAGGACACACCAGAGTGCACTTGTTTGGAAGAAGCGGCGTGTCCCCTGCGGGCGGAGACTATTGAAGTTTAGTGTCCAGTGGTCTGTTCACTTGCTCTTGGCAGGATGTGTGAAGCACATCAAAGGCTCCCTGCATGGTTGGCTAATGATCAGGTTTCCTCCATTACATGTGCTACAAGCCAGCCTTTAGTTCCGTCCCTCGTTTCCACTTCTCCTATCCTTCTTTTCGATCTCATCTCTGTGTCTGTCACTTCTTATTCTTATCCTTCCCCCCCCCCTTTGCAACTCTTTTCAGTTGAACTTTTCCTCTTTGCTTGTTAAAGATATACTTGGCTGCCATTTATCCTTCTTCCAGAATTCAGGGTATCACATATTCATGTGGAAAGAGGTCCACAACATTAATTATTTTCATGTAAACACACATGCCAACACCGATGTTTGTGTGTACACATGCAGTCGACATGTCCATGTATAAATACATGCATGACCGGACAACTTATCTGTGTGTAGTGACATTTGAGTGTGTTTGTACATGACCAGATTTACTGTCTCCTATACTCACTGCAATCTTCACCTGGTAAAGACAGCTGCAATAATAGCTTTAAATATTCAGTGGCATCTTTATTTGATTGTTTTTGCATAATTTTACACTGTAGGCCTGGAATATTCCTTCAAGTATGTGTGTTTTAGAAAACATGAAATACTTCATGAACAGCTTTTGAGAAATAGCCCTCAAAGTCCTCATTTTTAATTAATGCAGCACTGGAAACTCATTAATAGGCAGTCTTGGTCCCTATACGCACAAAGATAAATACTTTGTTTTCAAGAGAAAATCCCATTTGGCAAGCAAAGCATTAAAAAAAGAAAAAAAAATTCCACCTTAAGTCATGGTCACAGTTTTCAGTAGATCTAATCAATAGTCGTACAGTACACACAAAATGGCTGATAAACATGTGTGATAGAAGCAATTATAGTTTTGTTTTGGGGTTTTTTGGCTTTAATGTAATTTGCACGTAACCTTTTGCCATTTTGCAAATTGAGCAAGTACTGCCTCACTATCCATTTTTACATTTCTAAACACTTGATAGTGGCCGTTCCCCGAATACCTGCCATAACTTCAACTTTACCCTATTAACTTGTTACCAGCTTATAACATTGCCTGCACTCCACTTGACTTTTGTTCAGGTTCAGATTTCCCAAAACCAGTCGGCACAGGAGGCCAGTCTATGCCTGAATTTTATATCCCCATGAACTCAAGATTTTTAAACGTTTAAATGTTTCTATGGGTTATGTGTGTTGTTGTAAAGTTATATAGCCTACACCAACAATGGCAACAAAAGTGCTTAATAGGTAATATCTTCTAGGTATTTCATGGTGGAATTTTTGGACAAGGATAAAGACAAAAACGATGATTCATGCAGCTCTCAGACACGTGTGCTAACTTAGTTGCTAATCAGTCTAATAAGCTAGTAATATGCTAACCAGTCAAAACCGCCCTTTTATTCATTTTGAAAACCTGTTAGCAAAAAACTCTGAACTTTAATTGTTTCATTGGAACTTTAAAGTAAAAATATTTTTTTTTCTCCATTTTTCTTTAGATTGCAGAGTTTACAAATGAGCCCTTGCCTCTTTAAAATATTACGATGTTTGACATTTGTCGACCAGAGCTTGACAGCAGCAATACTTGCTCCTGGTGATGACTCAGCAGTAGCTGTACCTAGCCAATTAAGCTAGTGTGATTTAATTGGATATTTACAGTGACTTGATGGAAGCTCTTTTGTGCTTCTAGCTAACATTTTAAAACAATTAGGAAAAGGTTTTGGAAGTTGTGTTTGATGAACTCTTAATGAACGTCACCATGAACGCACACAGTTTTGTATTAGCAGTTCATTAGCTTAGCAGCCGCAGCTCTGATGCTCTATCGGTGCCTGACATAAAGGTCACAACTGTTTTTTTAGCATATTTTATTAGCCCTTAAAGCTTAACACACATTAACTGTACTACATTACATGCACAAAAATAGACTTGAACCTTTCTGATACTCTTCCTCTAATTGGGTGAGGCTCCAGTGCAGTTTGCATAATGGAGGTCAGTGGATGCATTACCCACATGCATTATGGCCATATTTGAGCTACTAGTATCCACAACACAGTCTCGTGTTGCTTGTAAACCCACCGTAAGAACCCTGCCATCAGAGTGACAAAAGAGACAAACTAGCAGAGACTAAGCCCTCTATATATCTACCCAGTCATCCTGCCAGACTCGGTTGTCAAACTGTCATCAACTCAACTTTTTGTCTTTTTTTCCCCTCTCTCTTTCACTCTCTCCTTCATGGCCTCACACATGGCGTTCCTCCCACTCGCGCATGTTGTTTGGTGTAGCAGTTACAGCCAGTACAGTTCTACACCTACACTCTAGTGTACCTCAGCCTCTTCTATTCTACATCTTTTACTGCAGAGATAGCTACTCTGCTTCGTCTTAGTCTGGAGGAGCCGCATCAAGGAGAGTGAATGGGCTATTTAAAGATATGCCACAGTCTGTTCCTGTTTTCACACTGTAATATATGTTAAGCATGTGTCGAATTTGTTCAATGGTGCCAGAACTGTTAACCAAGAGCCAAATATAACAGGATCTCCCAAAGTGAAAAATGAGGTATTGTTGGAGAATGTTTAAGTGATGAGTTTTTGAACGTGGACGACTATCTGCCTCGTTCGGTTTTTAATCACTTATGGAGCTCCTTGAGCTAGCCATAACAGAAAAAAATGATTGCAATAATTGTTTACGTTTACGTCACATATTAGTTTAAAAAATAAATACAGCAAATTATTTTTGTTACAGCTTTTTATATAGCATAATGTTGCCATATGATGAGTCAGCAGTACTATCTGTAGCTAGCCAATTAGTAGTTTAGCTGATTAATTACAGTAACTGGCCTTGATGGAGACTCTTTTGTACTTCTAGCTGATATTTTAAAACAATTGTAAAAGTGTGTAAGTGGAGTTTGATGGATTCTTAAGGAATGACACCATTAACACGGACAGTTTTGCATGGGCTGTAAGTCAGCTTAGCAGCAGCTCTGGTGGTCCATCTACATTGGCCATAAAGGTTGCAACTATTTTATTAGCATGTTTTACGAGTTACAAGTCCAGCACACCTGTTTTTAACCCATAACCCCACAAAATGTATTATACAGATGACATTTCGGTAATCTTTGTGATACTTTAACTCTTTTTGGGAATAGCTAAAACACCTTTGGGGGAAAAAAAATTGAGGACTCATCCAGCTCTGCTAGCTCAGGCCCTTTCTACACAGACACGAAATTATTTGGGTTTTTCAAAAATAAAAGTTTTCCGTACAGATGGAGTCTTTTTCAGATAATAAACTGCATCTCAGCTATGATGCATGGTAAGCTATGAGGGGTGTAAGTGGCGCTGAATAACAGAAAAAGACATGGAATATGCGCAGATGCTAACCACTAATAAAAAAGCAGAAGGGGAAGGTCTGCACCAAGGGGCAACCTCGGGCTTTCAAAACGTGAAGCCTATGCGGAAGTGCCAAAAATTGCAGTTCTCCCCTCAACCGCTAGGTGCTGGCTGCAAAACAGAGCAGATCCCCATAGACTCCCATGTTTAAAATAACTTCACAGCAGAAATAAACATGTTTACAGCCTGGTTCAAAAACCATTTTAGGTTTAATAGTTCAAGTTTACCTTC
>JBBBVU010000026.1:13627125-13641766 GCA_037177055.1 Atherinosoma microstoma | reverse complement strand
GCCTACCTCCGTTAGCTGGTTAGCTCCCGTTAGCTCCGGGTTAGCTTTGTTAGCTCGTAGCTCAGAGTTTGAAGGGTATCAATCATCCGTCCCCACGCTCACAGCCCCCCTCTCAGCGCCTCCTCATCGCCCATTTTGGGTTTTTTTCGGGAGTCGCGAGACTCGTAACGGTGCCAAGATGGCGACGGTGGGAACCTCCCAATGAGCTTGTTTTCAGCTCTTCAGAATCCTACGGGTCACGTGGTTTCACAGTTCGTCCATTTCTGATACAGTCAATGGTCTGCACATGCCTTTAAGGGAGACTGGTACGATTGTGTTATCGGACATAAAAAAGACGTGTCTAGGTTGTACATACAAAAAGAAGTGTGGCATTTGCTTATCTATTCTCTTGGGAACCGTATTAGAAAATTTGCGGTTTAGGACTCCTGAAACATAAAATCTTCCAAAAGTTTCCAATTAAATGTTTTTTGGAATATTAACATTTCAATGTAGCTGATGCAGTTCTTAATCAAGCTAATAATACGCGTTGGTCTTTACTCCACGCCTCTCTGGATTTTTCATCATCTAAACACGGAAGCTCCTTCAGCTAGCCATAAGAAGTAGTTAATACATCAGTGAGCAGAAAAATGGATTGCAACAATTGTTTATATTTTTATCATATTTAGTTAAATTAAACAAATTGATAATAAAATGCTTTTGTGGATTGTTAAGAAATCTAAATCCCGGTGAAAGAAGATAACATTTTTGTCAATGGCTTGTTTTAAAACTAACGAAAACCCTTCTTTTTCTTTTTTTGTACTGTCACACACAGCAGGTAGTGAATCTTGATCAAAAATGGGTGTTATTTTTTCACTGAGTGGCTCTATCTCTCTCTATCCAACAGTATGCACAAGTGTGCAGTTGGTTGGACCCACGCTCACCACAAGTAGCTTTGGCTGAAACCCACAGAGTGGAAATTACACCATAATGGGCCCCACTTCTCTTCCAATCTAGAGCAAAAATGGAAAAACAGCTAAGAATAGTGGGAGTAACGAGCCATGGATACAGTCCATATAGAGACATAAAGCTGTGAGATTGATGGGAACTCACACACGCCTATAAAATCAGCATCCCATGCACACACACACACACACGGATACTGTTTATATTCCAGTTCATAGAGGAATTAATGGCAAAAGTCTCTCATATCGGAACAAGACAGAATTTTTTATTTTATTTCTGACTTATAAAGCATCAAAGGCGCTGCTACATGTATTTATTATAAAGCTGGTATCCTTGTAATAATGTTAAACCCCTCAGAGTCATCATGTGAATTATATAAGTGGATGAGACATCAGAATGTGGTGAAATTTTCATCACCATCCTGAATATTGTGACACATCATCACGAAATAGGGTTGTAAGTGTGTGTGTGTGTGTGTGTGGCAGACTTGCGGAGGGGATACTTGTTACCATGGTGATAAATCCAACCCATGCTGTTGGAGTTGTCATGGGAACTGAAACAAAAACACAAGATGTCCCTGCATGCTCTTCAGCAAAAGTTAGATGATGTTTTTTAAAGCAAATCTCTCATTTTGAATTGGCTTGAACGGTTGCCTCTCAGAGTGTCGCAGAGATTTCAGATGCTCTACTTTTTTCTGTCTCCTCCCTCCTTAGGTGCCTATCCTCGACTGTCTCTGAGCTTCAAGCTGAAGAGGAACATTGGCTACTTCATCTTGCAGACGTACATGCCATCGATCCTGATTACCATCCTCTCCTGGGTCTCCTTTTGGATAAACTATGACGCGTCAGCAGCCAGAGTGGCTCTGGGTAAGCAGCAGTGGCTGTTAAGCAGCAGGTATTTGACTTTCTTTGATGAGTTCAGAGACCAACACAAACCACAAGCTCCCTTTTTCCCAATCGGATTCCCGAAAGTCGTGCGTCTTCGTGAATACTGCAAGAGACTGCGCTTCCAGTCCTGCTGTGGGGGGACCTTTGGGGAACGGCTTAAAAATCTGAAGGCAAATGGAGATGAATTTGCACAACACTACCAATGTGTCTATCATAAATGTGCCCTTCTGTGGGGCTACAGAGCCAAACAAAACTGTAATTGGTGTTTTTAGTTCACCTCATCTCGAGAGCATAAGCATAATTTTACCTCTTATCGAAGATTGCTTGAGTAGGTGCAGAGGCCCACTCACCATGGGGCCCTTATGAGCAGTAAACAAAGCACAGATGGAGTTATCAGGTCGTAATCATTGTGATTCCTCACAGGAGGCCGTGGTATGGTTTCATCTTTGTATAATGTTCACTCAATGACACATTAAGACAGAATAAAATGAGTCTGTCAGGGTTATATCTAAAAATGCAATTTAGGCTGTCGGCACTCTAGAGGAGTCATTAACAATGTGTGTTGAATGTTCAACTGTAGCTTTATTTAATTATCCAAAGTTTGAAGGAGCAATTTTACCACCTACACTTGGTGAGCGACTAAGGATAGGACTTTATTTTATCCTGTATTTAGAGATTTCAAATTGCAGCAGCAGCATATATTATAAATTTAGCCCAAAAAGTAAGGAAGTCATTTCTTTGTTGGAGCAATGCTTCTTGGTTTTAATTCTTATACGGTTGGGAAGTTGTCGGTGTGTGTTTAGAGATCAGAAAGCAGCATTCTACCAAGTTTGTCTGGCAGAGCCAAGCTCCAAACAGAGATGACAAAGTTGTTTACTTTACTAATCACCCTTAAAAAAAACCCAGAGTATTGTAGATCCAGTCCAATAAAGGAGCAGACTGAGATTCTGGAGTGCGAACTTCATCTTTCAGAAATGCAAACGTTTGATCCAGTGTCATAAGACTTATCTCTTAGAATTACACAGAGAATGTTAATATATGCATTTTAAGATTCACTTGCTCACAGATTTTCCTTTAAAAAACAGGTCGTCCAATTACATGCTTAGAAATGTGGTAGATAGCTGTCTGGGACAGTGGCTGGAACATATTGTGCTGGCAGCTTGGTTTGTAACCATGGATATAGACCTTACCTCATAGACATTCATGCATTTGTACATTAGCTTGTCTGCCACTGGAAATTATTTTGTTTTTATTCACATCTTCAAAATCTGCAATGCCTGCAGCCTGTGATTTCATTTCAGTGTTCAAACCAACAGTTCAGGTTGCCAATATCTAAAAATATCCAGTTTGCTATCAGATAAGAGAAGAAAAAAACATCCAACTCTCACATCTGAGAGGCTGTAAACTGGTTTGACATCAGATAATAAACTGCATCTCAGCTATGATGCATGGTAAGCTATGAGAGGTGTAACTTATAGGCAACGGGGCTAGAGATTGGAGGTCAACATGGGTCTGGCTGTAAATATTTGCTTTGGAAGCCAAACACTTCAAACTGGCCGTGCCAACGGATTGCTGCATGGATAGTTAATGGGCCATAATGTATCGTAATGCTTGAAGGATAATGCCGTTATCTTTTACCTTGCTGCATCTTCAGGAGTTATCCAGGAGATGCACATTCCTTTATCTGTTGTCTCTCTCTCTTTTGTTAAGGCATGCATGCAATATCCGGTCATTATGCCTCGGAGTGTTTGCCTGATTTGTATGTTTGCGAGCAAATGGACAGCTGCAATATCCGGTGTGAGCCTGGGTAACTGAAAGGCAACCGGAGGTCCATTCACTTCTCTGATGGACCATTTTGAGCTTTCAGTAGGTATCTTGATTGAGATAAGGGGTGTGTATGTGTGTGGGTTAGTCTTTTGTGTGTGCCAACCTGCCAGTAAGAGCAGTGTAATGATCAGGGGGAAATCAATTCAAGGAGGCAGCAGGCAAACAATTGAATTGTTTGAAGGAGAATCTCATTTTCCTGAGCAATTTCGAAGGACTGCGAAGTTAAGAATTACCCGCTCGAACCTTAATCTGGTTGAAGCCATTTCCCAGACTCGTGGCCCTTGTTCATAATCGTATTATGTATGAACGGTGAAGGTGTGGGCTGGAGCGGGAGCACTTTTAGTGTAATGGAAGACAAGTTTGAGACAACAGTGGGATCTTTCAGACCTTTAAAACAGTTTTGTCTCGGCTGCAAAGTACAAAACGGCAAAGGATTGTGCGGTACGAAGAATGCTTCGTGAATTTGTATGATCTTGATTTCTGAGCACCTTTGTTCAGGTCGTAAAGGTTGAGAAGAGATTCTAGGATATATACCATGGGAAAGGAAGGGGCGCAGAGCAAAAACCGCTAATTGATGGCGGGATCTGGTGGTTGAATGAAAGGGGAGAGAGAAAAAGAGACAAAGGAACGGGGAAGAGAACAATGGGACAAGACAGACAATGCGGGTAAGGCGAGTAAGAGAAACCCTGTGAAACTCCATTTCTCTCCGGAGAGCGTAACGGCCGAATGAAAAAGATGGGAGGCCCACGGGCGCTTGCCCCTTTGATTAAATTGTCCGAACAGTTAGCGAGGGAGGGAGCAGAAGAGAGGAAGAGGGATGGTGGGGAGGGAGTGAAGGACAGAGAGTAATGGCACAGCTGAAAGAACACCTATAAAGAACAAGGCTGTCGTTAACTCCGGAAAAAAAAAAAAAAAAAAAGGAAGCGCCATCCAATAGTAGCAAAGACATTGAGCATGTGCACGGGCACAGATTCACACATACGTGCACACACATACATGAGCGGTGCTAACCTTGTAATGTGCCAATAAATCACACTAAGGGCTAGATTGACCTTAGCTATCCTCCTCCCTCCTCCCAACCTCATGACTGTTTCTTGTCTCTCCACTGTACATTATGACACACACACACCAAATGTCATGTCTGCGCGTGTTTACGAGCAGCCTCGCTACTGATAGACTCCATTTATTTCCAAGACAAGAAAATAAAGCGGTAGCGATATGTTTGCCGTGCGTCTGTAATGAGATAAAATACAGCTATTGCGCTGCATAAGGTCAGAAGGTCTGCGTGATTATGGGTGAGGTGTTTGTTTATCCGTTGCCAGTTTAATGGCACCCACAAAACGTGGCAACAAAGCTGGTAAATGCAACCCTCTGCAGAAAAACTGCAAGATGGAAGGAGGACAATGGAAACCAGCGAAAGAAAGGGTGACCTTGACATGCCTTTGGAGTTATTTCGGTTGTTACTGATTTAATCATCTATATGATTTACTTTGTTTTTCTTATTCAAATCAATGTTTTAGTGTTTTAATTATATGTACTACAACCAGTGGTTCTCAAATTTTTTTTGCACTTACCACCTTTGAACACATCGGGCTCTTAAAGTACCACCTTTATGACAAACATCTAGGGGTGAGAATCTTTCGTCATATCACGGTATGATTCCATTACGATTAAAGGTAGGGTAGGAGATGTTTTCCAGGAGCATTTTTTACTACATTGCTAAAAATCCCCTTCACACCCCGATTGCAGATAATTAATTACATTCTCTAACACAAAATAAATAAATGTTGTCACCTGTGGAACGAACCTGACTGAAAAGACACCATCCAATCATTTTAACTGCCCCGTCCTAAAAGATTGGATGGTCATATGTCAATTAGACTAGTGGCTATAACAACTATGCTAACGTACTGAAGTTTGAAACGGACGTACCTATTTATATAAAGACTACACAAAAAATAATCAAATCTGAATTGAAAAAAAATTACTATTTATTACAATAAAACTCAGGAACACCCCTTTTTTTCTGTTTGGTACAGTGACAAAAGATTACGAGTAAATCAAAAGAAACGCACCACCAGTGTATCCCTGTTTTACGCCCAGGTAAGTGTTGTGATGAGCATCATTACGCTCTGTGAGGCGACAATAGCGCTACAGGTGACCAACTTTTCCGTTACGGGGCTGTGAAAAGGATCTGATGCCGATCACAGACCCCTGAAGGATAATGTCTGTCCTCGCACACATCAACGGTATTACAAGCGAGACCACCATGTTTACAAACCTGAAGCTGTTGTCAGCTTCATTAGAAAGTTCAGATCAGAAACTCTCTCCTAGTTTTTGTTTGATGTTGATAAGACCAGGTAAAATGGGCGATATGATGGTTTGAATTTGCTAAAAACAAACATATTTATCTGTTATTAACAGAATACGATCTACATAGCCTGTAAATTAGTTTGATATCGTAAAATTCTTTAGTATACCACTAGAGGGTGCGTGAGTACAACAGGTGGTAAGCGTACCACAGTTTGAGAACTATGGTACTATGCCATATGTGATGCGTCTAACTGTGTTTTAGGGCTTAAAATTTCCTTGAAATCGGTGAAAGATAATGGATTCGTCCTGCAGTTGGAGGTGTATACTTTGGTGCATGAGACAAATTTCTTAATCCTGCTCCCTCTGGATTTCAAGCCCATGCAACCCACTCCTGTAAAATTTACCAAGTGCCCCATGAGACCTTTGGGATCCCAATCCCAATGCAGCCCTTTAACTTAAAACACATACCTAAAGAAGTGGATTAGTCCTAGTTTTTCTGACAGAGTCACCAAGTGTCTTGTTTGTGATGATGACAGATTTTGTCCTACCGTTTCAGACCGTGTGGTCCTTTGCTTCCCTTCTTCTAAGATGGTGTGAGATCTGTCATAACCACATGACCACAGTCTGGCTCGATTAAATCATCTCACCATGACTGAATCTAACAAAACTATTAAAGTTCATGCAAATCGTTTATAATTTAATGACTTTCACCTTGGAAACATAAAATTATTGTATCCAAATTAAATTTTCGACCCAGTTTTTGTTTTTTGGTTGCATGCTTTTTCATAGTAACTGTAATTCTTCATCTATTCATATGTTAGTAGGTTGATTTCTCCAGCCTATGGTCAATATGTGTCAATTCATTTAGTATTTGTCTATAATTCTATCACTTTATCATTATCATCCCTTTATCTTTGTGTCATGCAAACACACAAGGTGTGAAGGTGCCTTATACATAGGGGGAGTCATTCATTACCCCTAGAGGATAAGGTTAGCTTGTACTGGGAGCCAGATACACGCAGCACTATTCTAATGAGTTATTTCTGCCTAATAACCAAAGGGGATGTTGGATGTTTGGAGGCAGACCTTTGAATTTCAATGAAGCAGAGGTTATGCGCCCACCTCGATTGTGTTCATGCAAGTCAAAGAAGATCAAACATGAAAGCAATCAGCAAATTGTTTTATAAAAGCATTGACGTAAAAGCAAGGTAGTGTTTGCCTTGCTTTTTCGTCCACTCTTCATTGTTCCTGCTGCACGTTAGGAAGGAAGTCACAGACCAACATGATTTTTGTTTTCTCTACTAGGTCAATCCTGCTCTTAACTAAGCAGCTGCAGAACAAATACTTTCTCTGTTTCTATAGTAACAGCATAGACATTTGTTGAAGGCTTCTACGTCGTGACTTTAATGTTCCACGTGAGACTGAAGCACCTGCTTATGATGAAGGATTCTTCCATAAAGACAGGGGTAGTTTAAGCATGAATAAGCCATCTTAGACTGATTTTCAAGATTAAATGGGGAGTTTTCAGATAGACATTCTAATACCAGCCTTTTAGATTCGAATCCTAGTCCATTTGCTCGGAAAGTCCGCTTCATTTGGGGAATTGTTAATGCTCAAACGAATTCTGATTCAGATCTAAAAGGGGGACTCGATCTGCCTACAAATGCAGGTCTTAGCTTGCTTCTAGGGGACAAAATGCTGGAAGCGGACAAGAAAACAAAGCGCTTGTGGATTCAGTGCAGGGCATCGTCAGTAAACACAACCGAAACACATGCAGGTGTTGAACGATAGGCGGCAGAAATGGCTCGCGGCCAGATGAGGAAATTTTGATAGGATCTGATGCAGCTCCACATTTAGTTGTCATGAAACAAATTTTGCTTCTTTGTTGTGTGTCACTTCTTCTGCTTCAGTAATTCTTGGTGCAGCGCCGCCTCTGGCGGAGAGTGGGACGCGTTATTTAAAAGTTCCAGTTGGTTAGGTAGTGTAGCATCAACGCAATCTCGGTCCGGAAGAATGTTGCACCCTCTTGCGGACTATCCTGGTGTGAATGAACCTTCAATGGGGTAGAATTTATTGCATCTCTGTCTTGATGTCTTTATTAACAAACAATGGGCTTCTCCTTACCACAGGGATCACCACGGTGCTGACTATGACCACCATCAACACCCACTTGAGGGAGACCCTACCCAAGATCCCCTACGTCAAGGCCATCGACATGTACCTGATGGGCTGCTTCGTTATGGTTTTCCTGGCCCTGCTCGAGTACGCCTTTGTCAACTACATCTTCTTCGGGAGGGGCCCCCAGATGCAAAAGAAGCTAGCGGAGAAGGCGGAAAAGGCCAACAACGAAAAGGCGGCCAAGTATGACGCGGCAAGGGTAGGTTTGACTCAGGTTGTTGGACTTCTATTGTTGGATTCTTGGGGTATCAGAGGTTATTCGGTATGTTTTGTTGCAGCAGAAAAAAAAGAAAAAACAGAAGAAATGTGTAAATTTACACCACTGCCAATCCATTTTCGAAACCTGATGCATGTAGAAGTGTCTAATTGTCAACGATTGAGGACAGACACCGCAGATGACAAGTAAACGGAAAAATGCTGTTAATTGACTTATACTTCATTATCAGTAATATGTTGATAAATAAAGACACACACTTCAATTTTCAGGCATTTGTTCCCCACATGTGTCTGAATATTTTCATCCCTTCAGGAGGCAGGTAGTAGGACCGCATCCCTAAAACGGTCCAATCAAGTTAAGGGTCTTCGCCACTCACGCTCGGTGAGTTTTCCTTTTCAGTGAGACTCCATCGCCATCAGCCGACATGGATGTGGTTCATTTTCTTTTTGCCTTTGATGCAAAAAAATATCTTGTCATCCATGCAACGACTTCTTCAACAACAGACATCTCCATGACATTGCATATCGTGAAATGATGCTCATGCGCACGTTGTTAGAGCTGCTGTCGGATATGATGCTGTTCCCTCTTTTCAGAGCTCATTCTTAATGCATGTTGCTTGTAAAGCCTTTCTCATTGAAATCATCAATGATCATTTCTTTCATGGCGCATGTCAGGATGTGGTGAAGCAGTCTGATTTCTACTGGGTAGTCACTGCAGAGGTCCCCCAAGTGATTTTCATGCATTATAAATAAGTGTTACTATACCAGGGAATGAGCTCAATAGGAGACAGTAGGAGATCTGATATGAGCTTTATGCAGCGATGGAAGTCTCTGATTTGATTTGATGAATTTAAGTTTGATTTTAAAGTGTTTTTTTTCTCAACAAAGTACTTTGGAAAGTGTCACATTAGAAATTGAAGAAAAAAGAAATATTTCTGCACCATTAATCTCCCATTTATTAATTATAAAGAACACTGTTAAGTCTCTGTATGCTGAGAGGAACCCAAATTCTTTTTGACAAAGAATTCTTCTTTTCTTTTAGTATCCACCCCCACAAAAAAAGAGAAAAACTGCATTAGCTCATTTTGTTTTCATAATTCCCCGATCTCTCATAAAAACTGATGAGGACAGAAGGCTGAAATTTTAATTTGACCTTTTGCTGTATATTTTGGTAAATGTCAAGCTCATTTCATTACATTAAGATGTCATCAAGAGCTTAATAATATCCATATAATTATTGCGTAAAATACTATAAAACCTCATCTTAACCAAATATGTCAGTTGCATTTCAACTGCAGCCTGGAACTGATATAAAAACAACAAAAATATTCTGTAAAGCCTATTTAATGCTACATTTTCAGGGCTGTCATTGTTGGTGTTATGTTAGTAAAACCTCAAATCCTTAACTGTTGTGACGCTGTGTAAGCTAAAAATAAAACCAGAATGCAATGATTTGCACATTTCATAAACACATGTTTTATTCAGATTAGAATGTAGACAATATATCAGATGTAGAAAGTGAGACATTTTACCATTTCAAGGAATATATGAGCCCCTTTTGAATTTGATGGCAGCAACACATCTATAAAAAGTTGGAACAGGGACAACAAAACAGATTTGGAAGATCCCACTATCTGTAGAGTATAATTTCATCAAAAGATTTTGAGAATGAGGAGGAATCTCTGTGTGCAGGGGACAAGATCGAAGGTCAAAACTGGTTGCTACTGATTCTCTTTTGAAAATCACTACATAGGCTCAGGAACTCTTGAACTGGAAATCATTTAATTCTGTTTTTATTTACATTTTACACTGCATCCAAACTTTTTTTAGAATGTGGGTTGTAAACTATGAAATATGAAAACATGACATATTTTCTACTGTAACTTTTTTTCTTAGTTCACACAATTGTTCAAATTTGCCATGTAAAAATGAAAAAAGTGGGACTTCACCAGTTGCTACATTTGCATGAACTACCTAATGTCCACTTGCCATTTCTATTTATCTGTTTTGTGGCACTCATCATAAGCATGGATTATGATGTTCAGTCCTGTATCCCCTGTCTTGAATTAAATTGTGGAATATGGTGATGAAATTTCTGAGATAACTTCTGATGAAGAGCAGTTTAGAATTAGCTGTTTGGTTAGCTTAGCATTGTCTAACAGTCCAAATGGATTAGGGTTTTCAGTTTGTATCATACCTTTTATTCACTTAATTTATTGCTCTTTTTGTATAAAATACAAATTATTTTTCTAATTGAATAAGAAAATATTGTTTGTTCTTAATATTAGCATGCTAGCTAGCACTGACTAAGGCCCCTTTGTCTTTTTTGCCCCTTCACCTTCTCTTTCAAAAGTGTTGTAAGGCAGTAGGGGTGAAAATGTTCCCTTAGGAAATGAGATACCCCTACTTTACTGTTTTACGTCATCAGAAGTCGTCGCTAGTTGGTACATCAGTTGAAATAAGTATCCGTGACAACCGAATAGCAACAAACTGATGAAGACAACAAACAAAGATGGTGTCTACAGCTGTTCAATTCTACAATTATCTTTTCATTTGCCTGGACTGTGGGCTTATTTTTGCATTTCTCTTCAATAAGACTAACAAACTAAAGGGGACATTGTGTTATGTTATAATAATATGACATACACACTCAGAGGGCTATGCTAATGAATAGCAACATTAGCAAACCAGCTAACGTTAATAAACACTATTAATTAGCTGTTAGCAATAAGTTAAATATTTTCAACAGCCCCTATAATGATCCGGGCCGTAAATAAATGGCCAGAAGATGGAATACAATATTAAAATAATTTCTACATCCTTATTGATGATGAATAAACATTTATAGATGCCCTGCCTTCCTTCTGTCTCCATCTTTAAAAATGTATCCAGTAAATGTGAATGTAAATGTTCTGAAAGTTTTCGTCCCCCTTTTTTTGAAGTGCAGTCCTGAGCCGTCTTCGTTTGGAGGGTTGCATAACTCAGCCTTCAGCCCTTCCCTTTCTTTCAAAGGAGAATCGAAACAGCCCTGACCCGGACGTAAACAAGGGGGAAAGGGGGGGAGCTAAAGAGTAGAAATGGGATTCAGCCTTATTCGAAGAGCTTCTGAAGCTGCTTGGTCAAGTCTACGTCTTGTGCGTTTGCAATGTCTCCTAAGTCCCGAAGCACTTCAGCATCCTTATTTAAATATTCTTGAATCTCGCGTCTCAGATCTTGAGCCAGCATCGGCTCGAGGAGATGAAGCATAAGTTTCCTCTGACAGCTGGAAGGCTGCAGGAAGGGAAAAAGTTCAAGAGAGAAATCCTCAACAGACCACAGAAATCCCACTTCTGCATTTCCTTTCAATATTCCATGAAAATAGCACGATGTTTGCCATGGTAATATTGCATCCACGTGCAGAAAGTATAGCTATTGCTGAATGTATTTCCCCATGAAAGAAAGCAGTTGCATAAAAAGTGGATGCATAATAAGAATTCAAAGAATTGTCAAATAAATCCTTGCAGGGCTGTAGATGGATTCCATCCCTTTAGATGAGATATTTCTACCTCAACTATCCCTCACTCACCAAAGATTAAAACGTACAACCCATTTTCAACAGGACAGATGTTCTTGCTTTCTTGAGGCACCATCGACAGGCTAAACACCATTTTCGCGCCAGTCCACCAATTTGTCGCCGTGCAGATTGAATGAACCAAACACGGTTGCAATATTCAGAAAAAACAACTTACCTGGCAAAGAAGCTGAGGAACAAATATGGATGTTTATTTTGAGGAGAGACTTGTCACGGCATCGTATTTATTCACACCTCTATGATGTACTGTCAGCCAATTAGATGCGCACGCATGGGAAGATTCAGAGCAAGTGACCTAAAAAGTAACATAAATAGGACTGAATCAATTTTTTGCAGATGGATGTGAAAACCATGTTCTGGACCCAAAGCTCCACAGCTGTGGCGGATGCATTAGTGCAGCTGAAGTTATTTAAATCATGTCAAATGATATGACAATAACAGTCCAGGGTTTATGTTTTTTTTTCATGCCACCCAGCAGTACTTTGATGTATTCAGTTGGAGGTTTGGTCCATGTTTCCAATTTGTTCTGTGTGTTTAGCCAATATATGATTATAGTGTCCTTACCTTTGTTTAAATTGAGTAAATCCAACAAAATATCTCAAGTTCCAAAGCTTGAAAATTATATTTTGTTCTACAACAAAACTTTTCCTCTAAATACAAACCTGGTTGCCTGTCAAATGTGATAAACACTCCTTTCATGACCATTTTACGCCATGTCTTGAGACTTTACTCCTCCGTGTAGTTCTTTTCATGTCGAAGATCTGAACAGCCGATTAACATGACACAATGACAAGGATCCATTCAGTAGAAGAAGTTAGTTGTTCTTGTAAATTATTTATTTATTGACGTGAACCAGATAAAAGTAAATGGAGAATCCAGTGGAGTGTGAAAGAAGATTTTAGCTCGAGTTTGGCTTCAAGTCATCGTTATAGGTGGACAGTTGGAGGCTGAAATGCAAGTGCCGGTTTAACGATGCGACATTTAACTCTGACACACATCAGATTTGGTACCTTACTGTTAATGTTTTAATAGTAATTGAATAGTACATTTGAACTTTCTGAACAGAGAGCACTTTGACCGTTGTCTATTGCAGATAAAACACCAAATATAGATGTTAGTGTTCAAAAATACACAACATGGCAAGAACATTGAGCATGCGTACAAGAAGGGAAACAATATTTTGAGTAGAAATAACATCTTTGCTTGATTTATGATCAAATTATTGTTATCTATTTCTTTATCCATTCAGGCGGAAGCACAGGGCCATGGGAACATCCTGCTGACCACTCTGGAGATCCATAACGAAGTGGCAGGAGGTGAAATCACCACTAGCGTGGCAGACATTAGGAACTCTCAGTCCATGGTGCAATTGGACAGCACGGCCTCGTCGCACATCCAGTACCGTAAGCAAAGCGGAGGGGTAGGGCCGCGCTCCGCCAGCCGCCACTCCTTGGACCGGGCTGCCCAGATAAAACGCAGCCGCCTGCGGAGGCGATCCTCTCAGCTCAAAATCAAAATCCCAGACCTGACGGATGTGAATGCCATTGACCGCTGGTCACGCATCATCTTTCCTTCAGTATTCTCACTGTTCAACCTAATCTACTGGCTGTACTATGTCTAATTGGACTGTTATGTTGTTTCTTGTCGTTGTTTGACTTCTTTTTTTTTTCATTTCATTTGTTTGTCCTCCTTTTTTTCTGTTGCTTTTATACATAATGAAATCTGTCACGTCAAAGACGGCAACACTGCAAGACCAATGAGAGAAACGGACTTTACAAAAAGACTACTAAGTTCTGGACCAACTTCTCGTCTAAATTGCTTTTATATTGCAGTCTTTGAGTCCTTGGCACCAAGGTGTTTTTATTTTTTTGAAAGTGTGTACTATAATTGGGACTTGTGACGGTCTTTTCTCAACAATTGCCCTCTCAGTAAATTGTAAATAGCGAGATACAAAAGCCAGCAAATTTTACAATAATTTAGTATTTGCAGACAAACAACAAAGAGCAGATAAATCAACCATTTTTTAATCAAAGAAAAATATAGTAGAAAACTTTATACAACACAGGTGGTTAGATAAGTGCAGGCAATACACACAAATCCATTAAACACTGCTACCCTATGCACTGTTAATGCATGTAATGATCGGCCATTGTGGAAGTTTTTTTGCCTTTGGATATAGCACAACTTTACAGAAACAGGCTGAAACTTCTATCCAAACACAATAACTTCAAGCTGAGGATCTTCTCCTCCGTTCAGGATGATTGTTGACTCAGGTTTTAATTCTTTTGGGGGGCAACCTTTTCTTTACAAGGAAAAGGGGCCCTTTCTGGTCATTTGTAAGGGAGGAAAAACAGAAAAATAAGCACAAGTTATGAACAAAACCGACCTTTTCTTCCATTTCTACCTTTCAAGCACTTCTCGTAATTCCGTGGCAGAATTGCACTCAAATTTGTGAAATTTTCTCTATAAACTGTCTTTTCTTTCATTTAAAACGACTGCCAAGGGCCTTTTATGGCAACACAGTTACTACTTAACCCATGAAATATTATGATATTTTTGTACTCTCTGTCTTCAGGTATTTGTTTGATTTCCTAACCTATCTTGTTTTACTTTGCTCAACACCAATTCTTTTGTGGTAGTATGGAGGAATGAATCTAATGTTTGTTTATTGTACATAAGTACATAGGTGTGTATATACTTATATATA